>APFE030471603.1:25243-39261 GCA_000404065.3 Pinus taeda
TGGTTCAGGACCTATTACATGGGCTTGCAAGAAACAAGGTGCCATTTCTCTTTCTTCAGCAGAAGCAGAGTATCGTGGTGTTGTAGAAGCTAGTAAGGAAGCCTTGTGGCTTTGTCAAATCCTATCAGAGTTTGGCTTTCAACAGCAGCATCCGACTACACTTTGGTGTGATAATCAAAGTGCCATTCAACTATGCAAAAATCCAGTTCAACATCAGCGTAGCAAACACATTGAACTACACATGCACTTCATCAGAAAGCTCATTCATGACTATGTTCTTGAAGTGCAATATTGTTCAACAGATGATCAAGTTGCAGACATCTTTACAAAGGCTCTCACAGAGGCGAAGTTTACTAAACTTCGATTTATGGTTGGAGTTCAGGAAGTTGTCACTAAGGGGGGATAGGCTCTAGTGCCTCCTTCCTTGTCCTATTGTGTTATATTTGTAAATCCTTCAATCCTATCCCAAGTTGTTCTTAAGGGGGGATGTTAGGATATTCAGACACATAGGAAATAGTTAAGTATAACTTGGTCTAGTATAGAGTTAGGTAAAGTGAGTTTCTTTACTACGTACTTTTGTAACTTACAATCCGACAGTCACGATATGTAGTGATCCGACGGTTCATTCTCTCCTTGGTATTACCGACACTTGATCCGTGGCTTAATGCTCGATTGGTCCATGATCTCTATTTAAAGAGCATGGAGGGTCATTTGTAGGTTAACTGTTCGTGAGAGAAGATTATGTAAATTTTAATTCTTTTATTAATAAATTGCCTGAAGTGGCCGCGTTGGCTCAGGCCATGGACTGTTTCCCTCTTTGAGGGTTTTAACCACGTCAAAAATACTGGTGTATTGATCTGTGATCTGTTTATGAGCGGTGTCCTTTGGTGTTTTGTCTGAGGAACTTACCCTATAAATTACTACATTTAGGGTCATCTGGAAAACACACAGAGAGTTGATCAGTCAGATTGAATTGCTGATGCTAGAGGCAACACAGTGATTTGTAGTAATCATACAGAGAGGGGCAGAGGGAGTTTTGGTTGGAGGATCTTCTCCGGAGCCAAGAATACTCAACAGAGAGATAGAGAGACACACATAAGATACAACGCAAAGTCTAGAGAGGGTGATGCAGAGAGAGGAAGGGTTCACATAGGCCCCATGCAGAACAACGCAAAAGCCTTCACGCAGAAGTATGAATTTGCTGAGGAAGCTGGCATTTATGAGCCAGGAGGTTTGGAACCAACTCCAAAGGAAAATTGATTCCTAGTAGAGTTGACACAGTGCCTTAGAGGTTGACACAAACCCACACAGGGGCAACGCAGAAGTAGTTGGGGAACTCGTTGGCTCAGCTGTCGGATCAGCCGAGACTTGTAGTGTAGAGTGAGGTAATCTCACTAATTTATTTTGTCGAGTGATATTCTCTATATTGGATTGCCAACAAGGCATCCAGAGATTGTATTTAGAAATAAATCCAACTTAATAATAAAAACCCTCAAATCTGATGTACTGGTTTTCCCACATTGGGTTTTTCCAAGGATGTTTTTCCAAAAACAACTATGTCATTTGTGTTGTATATTTCTCTATTGTTCATTTTCTTGTTTCGACATATTATTTTAATGGTTTAGGTTGTAGCTTATGTATTTTGATGTTTGATTTAGGAAACTGCAAATAAAATTTTCATGTAAATCTAACAAGTAGGAGAAATATCATTAGTTGCTGCAGTAGGGATTCCCAGGTTTAAGGAATTTTCACATGGTATCAGAGGGGTGTAGTTGAAGAAAGAAGAACAGTGCCAGAAAACGCAACGCTGAGTAGAAAAGGATATTGAAATAGCTGCAGGAGGCAAGAGTTCGAATCCCAAAAGGGTTTGCGCAATCCAAGCCAAGAGGGCTAAATTTTTGAGGCAGTCTCTCTCTGAGTGAGTCGACAAAGAGGAAGGGCTTCCAAATCGAAATTTTGTCATGGCACAAAGAGAAGCACCAAGCCTCAGTGTGAGGAAGAGCTGGTGGGATGTAATTTTTCTGCACACCATTTTGCTGGGAGGAAATATGTCAAAAGAGAGAAGAGAAGCATAGTGAGGGAATTTTTCATCAGTAGACTTCCTGCCAAGAAGCTTGTTTTCTTATTGGCTAAGAAATAGCAGTAGGAAGCAGAGGAGTATTTTGACATTTTTGTGGTAGAGATGGCAATAATTGCACTAAGAGATCAGGACAGGTTGGATGGTGCATCCAACTACATCATCTAGAAGGCAAGGATTCCATTCCTTCTAGATGAGCATTCTCTCAAGGCCTATGCCAATAATGTGGTGGTTATGCTTGCAGATCAGGATCCGTTGAAGAAGTACCGAGAAGAAATGGCGAAGGCTAAGAGCATGATCTTGGATGGAGTAAAGGATCACGTGGTTTGTCACATCGCTAGCAGAGGGATTGCTAAGGAGATGTGGGATGCCTTAGCAATGCTATATCAAGGATCTTCTGAGTAGCGGAAGATGTACTTAGAAAAGAAACTAATATTTTCACATATGCAGAAGGGGGATCACATAGATCCTTTCCTCACAAAGCATTAGGAGACCTGTGACTAGTTAGTATCTATGGGGTCTACACCTCAAGGGTTTGAGTTGGTTAGATTGGCCCTCAATTCAATCTCAACTGAGTGGCAAGTCTTTCTCCAGAGTACCCTAGGTAGGGCGACTTTGCCAAATATGGATGAAATGTGGGAAACTCTTAATCAAGAGGAGTTGAGGAGAGACTTGGTCAAGTGTAAGCTTGATGAAAGCAGTAGTAGTGGGTTGAAGCCCAAGGAAGAGGAAGAAAATCCATCCCTTGCATCCAAGGGGTAGCAGGAGCAATGGAGGCAGAAGAAGGACGTCTCGAATATCAAATGCTTCGGGTGTGGTGAAATGAGTCACTATGCAACACAATGGACTCTCAGGAAGAAGGAAAAAGATGAGAAGCATGATTCGAAATTTTCACCCGCGAAGATCGAGGAGGAGGAGTTTTCCATGACAACCGAGATACCTCCAAGAGGGAGGTGGGCTGATTTAGGGCTATAGTTCGAAAGATCTACAGATGGGCAGGATCCTTGAGGAGCCCACCTCTTGGATCAATTCCTTGCTATGGGAGCCTAGATCAGAAGTAGCAGGATGGACTAAGTGTTAGATGGTGTAGAGGAGTGTTGGAGTGACTGATGTAGTGGCTAGAATGACAAGTCAAAGCATAGTGTAGTAGCAGCAACAACACAGTGGCTTCATAGGGACAAGATGGGACTAGTAACAATCATATCTTCAACATCAAGATGCATCTATGTTGAACACTTGTTTAGTAATTTGGGATTTTTTTCCATTGCTGATGCAGTATCAACAACAATTTGCAGTGCAGTGGCAGTGTCAGTAGCAACACGGATGCATAAATTCAGAAGGAGCTGTAGTACGGATGCAATATTGATAGTGGTAGTGTCAGCAACTGTATAATTGCAGTAGAAACATAGTAGTTGGTGGAAAAAATGTTAGACATCAACAACACAGAGGATGATGTTATGAAGTCAGGGCAATGCTTTAGTGGGAGACATTGCTAGAGCACATTCCTCGCTAAGAGGTAGTGTTGATTTCTGGTAGCATCGGATGTGCTCTAAGTCTCAAATTTTGCAGGGAGGATTGGGCACATGTATTCCAAATAACCTAAAAAGTGTTTTGGGAAATTCCACCTGGAGACAATTTTATTAAAATAATTAATTATTTTTAATGGGACCTTAAGTCTAAACTTAGGAAAATAAATAATTAATGGGTATTAATCTAACTGTGGGTGTAACTTCTAGAATAAGATGAGGATCACGTAGAAATGATCTTAGCCATTGATTAGCTTCTAATCTGGGTCATTGAATGTCAACAAGAATATTATTTAAGGAGGTTTGAGGGTCATTCAGAAAACACACAAAGAGTTGATCAGTGAGATTGAATTGCTGAAGCTAGAGGTAGCATAGTGATTTGTAGTGATCACACAGAGAGCTGCAAAGAGAGTTTGGTTTGAGGAACTTCTCTGTAGCCAAGAATACTCAACAGAGAGGCAAAGTGTCACGCCCCCAGGCCAATGGTAGTCTTTCAACCGCTCTTGGCGAGGTGCCGCACCACCGAACACTTTCTTTTCACCAATACTTGTGCTCATGGACTACGCCTAAACACTTATTCTTACCTAGCTTGTGATTCTCAACCAAGTATTATTCTTTATCCTTTATATCAATGAACACCCACACACATTCATTATCAACAAAAATTATAAACGATGAACACAATTGCACAGTATAAAGGGAGGGGCAACTCCCTGGACAATGAGTCTGCCCAATATCAATATATTATACAATCTTCACTTTTACAATGCACAAGTTAAATCTTGGGAAACCCCAAATTTACACTTAGCCAGTTTTTCACAACTTCGGAAAACTCGGTTGCCCAGCTCGTCGGCACCTTTACACGGTTGCCGCACGGCTCACCAACCCTTCGTTCACCTCATCGCACGATCATGTCGTTTTCCCAACTTGGGCGTGCCTCCAAGTCGCCACACACGGGCACCTCTGCCCGAGACACACATCTGTTCACAATCTCAACACTTCACCAAGTCACCATGCACACTTGCACGACAGGCGGGCACTCACCGGAGTCACCCAAGAACCCATGCCAAGTCGTCGCACAAACTGGGCGCTCCTTCATTTCACTGTCGGGCACCTTCGCACAAAGCGGGCGCTCCTCCGTTTCCACCGTCAGTCGCTCCGTCGAATAACCCGGGCGCCACACACTCGTGCATGCCCTGACCCAACCACCGAGCGCTCCTGCCTGCACCTTCACCCACAACCGCGCTTCACCGTGCACGACCACCCAAGAACGGGTGCATCCTTAAATCTGCGCCTTCCCCCTTAGACTTGCACACTTGCAAATCTGCGCCTCTCTACATGAGCTAAGATGTATGAGCATTGAGTTGAATGCCTCCAAATGAACCAACACATAACCATACTTATATGCGTGGGAGGGGAGGTCATGGCTTGCCCAGCCGACCTCACCTAAGCCCCTAAACCATCGCAAAAGCCCCTACACATGCCAAGTCGGCCTCCATGTCTCCTCCATGACATATAAACAAGGAGCCTCCTCCACAAATGCGCATAAGTCATCGCAAATGTTGGAGTAGCTCGCACTTCCTCCATCACACTTCATGCTGGAGAACGCAGGTCGTTACATCCTCCTCCACCTGAAGTTGTTGTCGTCCTCAACAACATACCATCCTGGTAGCCATCCACCAAGATCAACTGTATCATCCATGATGTCAACTCCTCCACATACTGCAAACTATCTCTACAACATATGTAGAACCACTGTCTCCATCATGTCTCATCCTGGCAACCATCTGTCACCAAGATCACCATACCAAGGTATACACCCATCGATATGTCATACGTTGGAAATCATCTCAATCCATGACCATCGACCACCCTGTCACAATCTCCACATGCTGCTCTCCATCGTGGAAGGCTGGCCCCTCCATCTCAAGCTACATGCCCACTACAACATATTGTGTCGACCTCATCATGTGTCGTCCTCATGTGAACTGCTGCCATGAAAATCCAACACAATGCTAACACATCTCTGTACACTACTAGTCCCCATGTTTGAACTAGTTGGGTGATCAGTCCAACTGTCACGCTCAAACCATGAGAGTGAACATCCCCATGCCATCATCATTCGTTTCTCAGAACATCCCGTCACATCCTGAACTCGATCAAGAATCTATCTCCATATAAGTAAGCCATGCTCAGGTCCATGAAGTAGTCCCCATCTCATCTGCAACATGCTGTCCATGATGTTTTGTGTCAATGTGTTGCATGAAATCAGCCACATCTATCCCAACATCATCATCCATATGTGTGCCTCCTCAATATGAAGAGACCATCTCATCAAACTCCAACTCTTGGTGTACCACATCCAGGTCCATGAGGCAACCTCCATCATATTTGCAATGTGTCATCCCTCAAGTCTGCCATAGAAACAAGTATACACCTGTCTCATCTATCCATGTGCTGCCCATGATCGTAGATCAATCAGCTCCCATGTGTCAAAAGTAGTTGAGTCTCAGCTCAACCCATGCCCAAGTGTTGCCACCAAGGCATCATCATCATCATAACTCCATAACTCCAAAGTGTCTCATATCGATCCTCTACATCAAGTCACCCTTTCAAGCCATTCCCACACATGTACTTGAAAGTATGCACCCCATCCTGCATCAAAGTCTCTGACCTCAGCTCCTCAATGCATCAGATCCTCCAAGTCCACCATATATGAAGACCCCAAAAGTCACAACAACCTCATGTCATCATGAGCTCCATAAGCCATCCCCAACCAACATCTTAGCAAGCATACAAGTCTCGGCCCAAAGGTCTCTGCAAGATGCCTTAGCTCTCCATGTAGTAGAAATGCTTCATAGTCTACTCACAACTCCATCCAAGTCCATGGCCTTGTTTTACAAGAGTGCACAACATCTCCATCGGCTCATAGAAAAACATCTCAATGTCACATCAGCAAATCCATCTGCACAACATCCCTGCTTTGGCACTTCTCATTGGATGCCCATAAGTGACATCTCTACAAGTGCTCCCACATAATTTCCTTGCATAAGACTGCCATGCTCCATGCCTCCAACCTGACGTCCATGACTAAGTTGCCATGTAGTCCAACCAAGTAGACCCATCACAACAATACGTCATCCTCACCCAAGTCTGCAATCTTCGGTCTGGTGAACTCGGTCACCCAACCATATCATCATCACATGAGTCTCTCCATCATAGCTCCTCCACTAAAGGTTCCACCAAGACTTTCTCTTGGTCTCGGCCATGAGAAGTCCACCCAAGCAACTCAAGTGTGTGCCCTCCAATCTGTCCATGAGTCATGCCAAGCACTTAGCCAATGTGATTAAAGCATGACCCATTCATCTGCAACGATCATCATGTCCCTCCCTTGTCACGGGCCTTTGTACCTTCTACCATAAGGTCACAAACAACCCCAACACTGCAACAATCAACAACCCTTGCTTCTTCATACAAGGTCTCATCATAAACATCCATGGTAAGATGCTCCCTAGCATCGGAAAACTAGCTTTGCCCTTCCCTGCATACGGTCCATCTACCAAATGCTCAAGTGAAACACAAGTATCAATAGTACTTACTTCATCATCATCATGAGGTTCCTCCATGAGAGTAGCCTCATCTGTCCATGTATGCAAACTACATGATCCTGGTCCAACTTGTTCAAGCTCATCCTCCATCATGATCATGTCTGCAACATCTTCAACTATCACGGCTTCCTCTTCCTTGTCAGTACAATCTGCAACTTCATCTTGCTCCATTGTCCAACCAAGTTGAAGAAGCTCATCTTCAACATTCTTTTCCAAGACTGCAAGCTTTTCTCGAATCCAGGGATTCTCCTCTTTCATCCGCTTCAACCTATATAAGGTAAGCAAAAGCTTCCCTTCACATTCTTCCAAACCTGCCATGCCTTGTCGCACGTCTTCAACGGTTCGTACTTCGTTTGGTCCACAGACACCAAAACCGTGTATACCTGCTCATACGTAGTCCCACTTGCCAACCCTTGGCAAATGCCCAAATCGTGTGATACAACACGTAGTACCGCCTCCCCAACTTTACGACCTCCGGTTCCAACCTTCACCTAGTTCCCTGCAACCATGAACTGGCCCTTGTTCCACTTGTATGTGAAACTAGCTTCCTTCACCTGCAAGTACCTATCACCACTGTCACTTCTTCATCAACCCGACCATCAGCCTGCTCTGATACCAACTATCACGCCCCCAAGCCAGCGGTAGTCTTTCAACCGCTCTTGGCAAGGTGCAGCACCACCGAACACTTTCTTTTCACCAATACTTGTGCTCATGGACTACGCCTAACCACTTATTCCTACTTAGCTTGTGATTCTCAACCAAGTATAATTCTTTATCCTTTATAGCAATGAACACCCATACACATTCATTATCAACAACAATTATAAACGATGAACACAATTGCACAGTATAAAGGAAGGGGCAACTCCCTAGACAATGAGTCCGCCCAATATCAATATGTTATATAATCTTCACTTTTACAATGCACAAGTTAAATCTTGGGAAACCCCAAATTTACACAGCCAATTTTTCACAACTTCGGCAAACTCGGTTTCCCAGCTCGTCGGCACCTCCGCACGGTCGCCGCACAGCTCACCAACCCTTCGTTCACCTCGTTGCACGATCGTGTCGTTTGCCCAACTTGGGCGTGCCTCCAAGTCACCACACATGGGTGCCTCTGCCCGAGACACACCTTCGTTCACAATCTCAACACTTCACCAAGTCACCGTGCACACTTGCACGATGGGCGGGCGCTCATCCGAGTCACCCAAGAACCTATGCCAAGTCGTCACACAAACCGGGTGCTCCTTCGTTTCACTGTCGGGCACCTTCGTACAAAGCGGGCACTCCTTCGTTTCCACTGTCGGGCGCTCCGTCGCATAACCTGGGCACCACACACCCGTGCACGCCCTCACCCAACCGCTAGGCGCTCCTACCCGCACCTTCACCCACAACCGCGCTTCACCGTGCACGACCACCCAAGAACGGGCGCATCCTTCAATCTGCGCCTTCCCCCTTAGACTTGTGCACTTGCAGATCTGCGCCTCTCTACATGAGCGAAGATGTATGAGCGTTGAGTTGAATGCCTCCAAATGAACCAACGCATAACCATACTTATATGCGTGGGAGGGGAGGTCATGGCTTGCCTAGCCAACCTCACCCAAGCCCCCGCACCATCACAAAATCTCCTACACATGCCAAGTCGGCCTCCATGTCTCCTCCACACCAAATAAAGAAGGAGCCTCCTCCACAAATGCGCATAAGTCATCGCAAATGTTGGAGTAGCTAGCACTTCCTCCATCGCACTTCATGCCAGAGAACGCAGGTCGTTACATCCTCCTCAACCTGAAGTCGTTGTCGTCCTCGACAACATTCCATCCTGGTAGCCATCCACCAAGATCAGCTATATCATCCATGATGTCAACTCCTCCACATACTGCAAACTATCTCTGCAACATATGTAGAACCACTGTCTCCATCATGTCTCATCCTGGCAACCATCTGTCTCTTCATCACGAGCAACCTTGCTTTAACACCAGCTCCAACTGAGCTCTGATACCAATTGTCATGCCCCCAAGCCTACGGTAGTCTTCCAACCGTGCTAGGTGAGGTGTGACACTACCAACCATTTTCTTTTCACCAATACTTGGTAACGAAAATAAAACTAAGTATGGATTGTTAAGGCGTAGTCTACAATCGTAAGTATTGGTGAAAAGAAAATGGTTGGTAGTGCTGCACCTCGCCTAGCACGGTTGGAAGACTACCATAGGCTTGGGGGCGTGACACAAAGTGACACACAAAAGAGGCAACACAGAGGCCAGAGAGGGTGACGTAGAGCCAGGAAGGGCTCACACAGGCTCCACATAGAGCAATGCAAAAGCCTTCATGCAGAAGTCTGAATTTGCTGAGGATGCTGATGTTTTTGAGCCAGTATGGTTGGAATCAGCTCCAGAAGGAAAATCGATTCCCAGCAGAGGTGACGTAGTGCCTTAGAGGCTAATGTAGGTCCACGCAGGGGAAGTGCAAAAGGAACTCGTTGGTTAAGCTGTCAGATCAACTGGGACTTGTAGTGTAGAGTGAGGTAATCTCACTAATTTCTTCTGTCGAGTGATATTATTTGCATTGGATTGATATCAAGGCATCCAAAGATTGTATTTAGAAATAACTTAAACTTAATAATAAAAACCCTCAAATCTGGAGCACTGGTTTTCCTGCATTGGGTTTTTTCAGGGATTTTTGTCCAAAAAGAACTGTGTCATGTGTTGTACCTTTCTCTATTGTTCAGTGTCTTGTTTCGACATATTATTTTAATAGTGTAGGTTGTAGTGTATGTATTTTGATGTTTATCATAGGAAACTACAAATAACTTGTTCATGTAAATCTAACAAGTAGGAGAAATATCATCAGTTGTTGCAGTAGGGATTCCTGGGTTTGAGGAATTTTCACACGAAAGAGGTTAATCATGACCTACCTTGAGGATAAATTACTTTGTCATGATTTGAATCATAGGCCTTTGCTTGCTTATGAAAAAATGACGTGTTTTGATCACTAACTTTTAGCCACATACTATGAGATTTTAGTCTTGACAGTTCCTCTTCCTATCATCTGACTTTAAATATTTCCCTTGTGACTTGTTGTTCCTTTTCTATATGCCATTTCTCCACTTGACTGTCCTTTGTTATATTTTGATGATTTTCTAACTTCTCTACCAATTCTTTCCTCTTCTTCCCGAGCAACTTGTATTTCTCCTTACGCAGTTTCCTCAAAGTATGCTTGACAATTTTTAACTTGGATTCCCATACGAAGGAGGGTGAGCCTGAAACTAGGGTTTTCCATGCTTGCCTTATTTTATCCATTACATCGCCCTCCTACATCCATGCTAAGTTGATTCTAAATGGAATGGGACCTAAATCATCTAATTGATCCATTAATAATGTGATTGGGTGATGGCCAAAATATCCCTACACCTTGATTGATGAAGTGCACTCCATACCCTTTAGTAACCAACTACTATGGATAAGGAATCTGTCAAGTTGAGCTGAAATATGGTTAACTCCAATTCATTAGTTCAACCAAGTATATTTTCCCACCTTTGGGAGGACATCAATTAGATCCCATTTATGGATTACATCCTCCATACTTTCCCTGAAGGGATCTCAAACTAGTTTCCAGCCTTTATTTTCTATAGATTTGAGCATTGCATTGAAGTCCCCTTCCAATATACTGTTGTGGTGCCAACCTTTCTCTTTAATAATATTTAAAGAGTCCTAAAGCTTCACTTTCCCTCCATATAACACAAGTGCATAGATGTTGGTAAGGGGGATTTGTTTTCTAGTGTCCTTCTTTTGCAAAATGACTGCTATTTAGTTTTAGGTTTGCATATTGTCTATATATTTGAAATAGTTTCCTAACTAAAATGTACCTATTCCTCTAGACGCACCTCTGGATCTTTGAACAAGGCCATTACCTTCCTTCAAAAGGTTTTAGTTGCTACAAAAATATACTTTTCGTCAAGCTTGGTTTCCTTAGGAAATAAGACCCAAGGCTTCTCGTGCTTCACTATGTCTTTGACTAACATGGATTTATTAGGTATCCCTAAGCCCCTTATATTCCAGGACAATATATTCATCATTTGTTTGGAGGGAATTGAGGGGTTTCTTCTCCTGCTTTCGGTGACTCTGCACCTTTTACTGGTCTTGGTTTTAATATTTTCATGATTACTTGTTGTTTTCCAAGTTTCTTATTAAGCTCTACTTCTTACTCCCGTGCAATATTTTTGTAGGGCCTTCCCTTATTTTTCTTACTGCTCTTTGTTTTGTGAATGCTGCCATCTTTTTCCCATACTAAACATTGCACCATATTTTGTGTAATAACCATTTTAGTAGAAGACCCCTTGTTGACATCTGTATAAATATAAGTCTCAAAGGCAATCACTGGGAAAAAGTGCGCTTCCACTGTAGGTTGTTTTGCAATGTCGAGGATAGGATGTGATTCCACTGAAGGAGGCTTTGATTGTTGCAGACGTATGACATTATCGGTGCTTGGCATTTACCCAACTTTATTGATCTCACCTTCTTCTTGTTCCATTAGTGATTTGTCCTCACTTGAATTGTCGTTGTTCACTGGATCCTCTTGATCATTATGGAGGATGCCAAATGGATTTGATAATGTTGAGGCCCCATTATTATTTGAGGGGTTTTGAGCCTTTTTTGTTCCTTCCTTCCCTTTGTTTCCTCCCCATCACTGAGTTTTCCATTACTTTTCATGATCTATTATTGCATTTGAGCCTTTTCTAGAAGTGGCATTATTACAACCCCAAGCAAAATGTCCATATTCATGGCAGAATCAACATTTGAAGGGGATTTGTTCATAGTCAAGACTTTCACATTGTATCCAATTCCAAAGCGTGAGATTAATTTTTGAAGGCAAACCCTTTTCCAAATTGATTTCCACACATATCTTAGCACATGAAAATTTGGTGCCTTTGGGTTATTCCTTGTCCAAATATTTCCCAACTTGTTTCCAATAAGTCTTAGGCAGTCGTCACTCCAACAAAAGAGAGGGAGCCTCGACAACTTAACCCAAACGGGTATTGCATTCAACACATCCTCATTTGGATTGAAATCCTGAGACTACTTATCTGAGTCCATCCCATGAGATAAAAAAAGAGGGCCATTCCTGAAGATCACATCCTTATCTTCCTTTACTTCAAATAGGAAGGCCAAAAATCCATTTCTACATGCATACATTCCAATGTTTCCTTTCATTTTAGACTTCCATTTTTTGTCTATCTAGGCATCCATTGATCGAGGGGATGGCCATGTCCGTGTAAATTTGCCAACAAGAGCTCAACCAATGAAGGTCAATGGATTTATACACACTGTTGTGGGGAGGGCAACCAATGGGATTGATTCAGATTTCTTTACGAATTTACATTGAGCTTCCTTGTTCTTAGGTTTTGATGCCAATGCATCCATGATAGCCTGAAAACAACGAATTTGTTAGGTTGAATGAGAGGGGAGGGGTAGCCATTGATAGAAGAAGTTAAGGTTAGGTGCACACATGAGCAATGTTGTTCTTTTTCTTTTATGATAGTGTATTTATTGTCTTTTTAAGCTTCCAGTTGCTAGCGTGTATCAAAATGGACAACAAATATCTCCTTACAACTCAAGAACACAACGAATAGTTTTTCTCATGTACTTCCATGATAACAAACTATGTAAATGTTTTACTCTTTTTAATTTGATATTATTCTAAAGGATAGCTAGCTTAGTAGTTGACTTTAATTTAATTTACAATTGTTTTTAATTTAACGTATTAAATAAAGGGATTTATAGTTTTCTTTTGGTATACACTACATGTCCTTTGTGTTGTAAAAGTTGCTAGGGTTTTTCTAAATTGTTCATGTCATTGTTTGTATATTCCAATTCCACTAAGTTACCACGTTTTGGATCTAAAAAGTAAGTATAATCAATATAAATACATTTTTAAAAACAAAATTTTAATAAAAAATATATACATGTGACATAATATGTGCTTCTAAAATTTAAGAACATGTATTCTCTCAAAAAGGCTATAAGTTCAAATTAAGAAAGCGCAAAATATATACATTTTCATAAACTTTAATAATCAAATTAGTGAATCTTTTATTCCACAAACAAAAATTGTAGGAATTTACAGGGTAAGTTCCTCAAACAGAACACCAAAAGGACACCGCTCACAAACAGATCACAGATCAATACACCAATATTTTGACGTGGTTAAAACCCTCAGAGAGGGAAACAGTCCACGGCCTGCACCAATGTGGCTACTACAGGAAATTTATTAATAAAAGAATGAAAATTTACATAAGCTTCTCTCATGCACGGTTAACCTACAAATGACCATCCATGCGCTTTAAATAGAATTCATGGACCAATCGGGTGTCAAGCCACGGATCAAGTGTCGGTAATACCGAGGAGAGAATGAACCGTCGGATCACTACATATCGTGACCGTCGGATTGTAAGTTACAAATGTACATAGTAAAGAAACACACTTTACCTAACTCTATACTAGACCAAGTCATACTTAACTATTCCTACGTGTCGGAATATCCTAACATCCCCCCTTAAGAACAACTTGGGATAGGATTGAAGGATTTACAAATATGACACAATAGGAGAAGGAAGGAGGCACTAGAGCCTATCCCCCCTTAGTGACAACTTCCTGAATTCCAACCATAAATCGAAGTTTAGTGAACTTCTCCTCTGTGAGAGCCTTTGTGAAGATGTGTGCAACTTGATCATCTGTTGAACAATATTGCACTTCAAGAACATGGTCATGAATGAGCTTTCTGATGAAGTGCATGTGTAGTTCAATGTGTTTG
>APFE030471603.1:42225-53058 GCA_000404065.3 Pinus taeda
AGACAGAACACCAAAAGGACACCGCTCACAAACAGATCACAGATCAATACACCAGTATTTTGACGTGGTTAAAACCAACAGTCCACAGCCTACGCCAACGTGGCTACTACAGGCAATTTATTAATAAAAGAATGAAAATTTACATAAGCTTCTCTCATGCACGGTTAACCTACAAATGACCCTCCATGCGCTTTAAATAGAATTCATGGACCAAGCGGGTGTCAAGCCACGGATCAAGTGTCGGTAATACCGAGGAGAGAATGAACCGTCGGATCACTACATATCGTGACCATCAGATTGTAAGTTACAAAATGTACAATGGTAAAGAAACACACTTTACCTAACTCTATACTAGACCAAGTTGAACTTAACTATTTCCTATGTGTCGGAATATCCTAACAAAAAAGGAGTTACATGCAGGTTTTAAGATGACAGATTTGGGGGAGATAGATGAAGGTCGAGAGCTCTGGCGATTTTCGGTTACAGCTTCTATTCTAGGGTTTCTGACTTTCCCTGCCATTCCATAGCCTGCTCTGGCTGAGCAGCTTACCAGACTGGCTGATCTTTGCTGCAGGGGTAGGGGACTGGCCCGTCAAATGCGCGGAGGGGGGTCCGCTGGGACCCCATCGTTCAAAAGCATCGTGATGAACAAACAAACAAAAAATGAAGGGTTGAGAATCCCAGGATACGGTGATAGCAAAAGCCCAGGAAGCAGCAGAAACGACAAAGGGCAGGCAATGTCAGTGGAACAGGGAGGAGGCTCTAAGCAAAAGGAAAGGGAGGCAGAAAACATGCCCCTCGGGGCAGCTGCAAATTATCAAGGCAAGGGCCCAATGCAACCCCAGACCACTGAAGGAAACGACAAAGAAAAACAAGGGGGACCACAAAATGACAAGGAGAAGGAACAACCCATAACCCCAGGCACCAGCAAGGCCCCTCAGGGAGCCTGTAAGCCCAAAAAGAAAGAAGCCCTAAGAGTGATCTGTACAGACCCAGAGATCCAAGCACACAGGGAGCACATGTCGGAGCACGTGGTCATTTGCAAATTCATGGGACTGTGGCCTACGAAGCGTGCCCTTTGCCAATGGATCAAGCAGCACTGGAAACCCAAAGGTGACATCAATCTGCACCTAGGCGCTAAAGGTTTTTTTATAGTTGTCTTTACAAACCTCGAAGACAAAGACAGGATCTTCGAAGGAGGCCCATATTTTTTCTCCTCAGCTGGTCTCTACATGAGACCCTGGAAGCCCAACTTTGTGCCTGAAAGTGAATCCTTCACTCAGGTCCCGGTTTGGATCCGTCTCTTCTCCCTCCCCATAGATTATTGGGGTCTAAATACTCTCAAGCAAATAGGAGATAAGCTGGGTACTTTTGTCAAAGCATCTGAAGCAACAATCCAGCGCAGATACACTTCATGCACTAGAATCTGTGTGGAACTGGACGTCTCGGGAGCCCTGCATGAAGGTATTTGGCTGGAGTTCCAGGACGAAGACTACTTTCAGGCCATTGACTATGAACAAATTCCTTTCCGCTACAGGAAATGTCACAAGCACGGGCATCTAGTAAGAGACTGCCCCCTCAATAAAGCGGAAGAGGCAAGCAAGCCCCAGGTTGAGCAGTAGAACAAAGAGGCATTCTCAAAACCCAAAATCAGGCAAAGAGCCAACAGAAGACGGCCTAATAGAGCAGGAGTTGGCCCAGGTGCTTTCCTCAACCCTTTCAAGGTTCTAGAAATGGATACAGAAACATAAGAGATCCGAGTAGAAGAGGGAAATGCGGAGGAGCCAAAAAACCAACAAGAAAACAACAGAAAGGAAAAGGACGAGGTTTCACACAGTCCCAGAGATATTAGAACAGAACCGGAAAGCACACAAGATGAGGACACAGAAATGTTCTACAGTGACGGAGGTAACGATGAACAGGAACTAAATGAAGCTCTAAGAAAAGCAGGAGTCGACTTACCAGCTCTAGAGGAGGACTGGAGGGCTAAAGGCATTGAAAACGTCCCAGAGGAAGAACTAAACAGGATAAGCGAACTCTTTATTGCCAGACAAAGAGCGGAACTAGCTAGGCAAAACAGAAAACTGGGAATAGCAATAGGATCAAGCAATCACTCCAATTTCATTCCCCTCAACCCAGCAGGCTTCAAACCAAGAAAGAAAAGAGGTAGGAGGACGACTGGAGAGGTTCTTCATGACTTGGGAATCCTATTGCTAAACTTAGGTAAAATAAAGGTCCTTGAAGCTTTCCCGTCCTTTAACCCCTCCACCTAGTTATCAATGAAAGTTATTTCTTGGAATGCTAGAGGGCTTAATAGCCAAGCTAAACAAAGACTCCTCATCAAGAAGTTCAAAACAGAAAAACCGGACATGATGTTTATTCAAGAAACAAAATGCTCCTCCTCTCTTATCAAAATCATCAGTCAAAGATTAGGTAAGCCTCTTGACTATATTGAAGTAGCCAGTACAGGTTGGGAAGGAGGCATCACCACCTTTTGTGACTCAAGAACTATCAGCATTATAGCCTCAGAAGCAACTCATGCCTGCATAGCCACGGAAATTCAAATCACAGGTAACTCTGACACTTTTCTCTGTGTCAATGTTTATGGCCCTCAAAGACTAGATGACAAGCTCCTTTTCCTCAACTCCCTCCAAAGTCTACAATCTAGATATCAGGCTTCTAAAATCATCATTGGCAGAGACTTCAACATGATCACCTCCCTCCTGGAGAAGAAGGGAGGGTTAAGAAAACTCAACAGAGATGCAGGGGCCTTCACTGACTTCATTGAATCGGCAAAACTAGTGGATGTGCAGCCTTCATCTTTCTCCTTCACCTGGAATAACAGACGGGGAGGGGAGCACCTTATTGCCTCCCGCTTGGACAGGTTCCTTATCTCAGAGAGCATTGTTGTGGAGGGCATTTCGGTCTGCTCTGACATCCTCCCTAGTGGGGGCTCGGATCATTGGCCCATCTCTCTTGAGGCTGCCTTCCTAGGTACCCCAAGAAATAAGCCTTTCCGTTTTGAAAAATTTTGGCTACAGCATCCCAACTTTGTTAATTTACTAGAGCAATGGTGGAGGGAACCCTTGCATGTTCAAGGAACCAAAATGTTTAAACTCCAAAGCAAGCTCAAGCATATAAAATGTAAAATCAAGCACTGGAATTCCACAGAATTTGGCAATATCTTCAAAGAAAAATCCATCCTAGAGGGCAAGCTAGAGAGCATACACAAAAGCTGGATCTCTGGCAACATAACCGAAGAATCCAAAGAGAAGGAAAAAGACCTTATGACTCAATGGCATCAAAGAAGTCTCCAAGAAGAAACACTCTAGAAACAAAAATCTAGAGTGCTATGGCTCAAAGAAGGCGAAGAAAACTCAAAATTCTTCCACAGGTCCACCCTCGATTACAGAAATACCAACAAAATTCTCAACCTCAAGAATGCTTCAGGCGACACCCTTCATAACCACAAGGAAATATCCTCGCTCCTGACAGCTCACTTTAAGCTTATAGCTCAGGAATCGCCTATAGATAGAACTGATGCTATCAACTCTTTAACGCAATCAATCCCCAAGGTGGTGACGAAGGACCAAAATCTTGCCCTCCTCAAAGAAATTTCAATGGAGGAGGTGGAGGAAGCAGTAAAAAGCATGCCCAATGATAAAGCCCCTGGGCCAGACGGCTTTACCATCAACTTCTTCAAAGCTTGCTGGCAAACCATCAAAACAGATATCTGGGAAGTGGTGGAGGACTCTCGACGGTCTGGGACTATTCTCAAATCAATCAATTCCACTTTCTTGGCTCTAATACCTAAGGAAGAGAACGCCCAAACCCCAGAGAAATTCAGACCTATTTCCCTGTGCAATGTGATCTACAAGATTATCTCCAAAGTCATAGCCAACAGACTCAAACCCATCCTACCTAATCTCATCTTAGAAGAGTAGTCAGGTTACGTAGAGGGTCGGCAAATCCTAGACAATATTCTCCTTTCTCAAGAAATGGTCCACACTCTTCAGATCAGGAAAAAGGAAGGAATGCTCATGCAGCTTGATCTCTCCAAGGCGTTTGATAAAGTAAATTGGAACTACCTGGAAGATGTTATTACAGCTTTCGGCTTTGATAAAAAATGGAACAAGTGGATCCTGGCCCTCATCAAGTCCTCCTCCTTTTCCATTCTCGTCAATGGTTCTCCCTCAGAAACTTTCACTCCTTCCAGGGGCATCAGGCAGGGAGATCCTCTCTCCCCTTTCCTCTTTGTGATACTCATGGAGGGCCTTAGTCGTCTCATCCACAAAGCCAAAGCAGATGGTAATATCAGAGGTCTTCGCCCTCTTCATTCTAGTCCAGCCACCACTCATCAGCAGTTCGTGGACGACACTCTCCTTCATGGCACCCCCATGGTGAAAGAAGCGCTGGCCTTCAAATCCATTCTAACTCTGTTCAGCAAAGCTTCAGGTATGGAAATCAACCATGCTAAATCCAAGATTTTTTTCTTCAATACTCATTTAGCAATTCAGAATCATCTTACAAGCATTTTGGGATTTAAAAAGAGTACTCTGCCCTCCAAATACCTGGGAGCCCCGCTTACCTCCAAACCCTAGCAAAAGCTCCACTGGGAAAGCACCCTAGCCAAGCTGGAAAACAAATGTAATCATTGGACTCACAGAGCCTTAAACTTTGTGGGCAGGCTTGTCCTCACTAAGGCCATCTTGCAAGCCATTCCCCACTACCTCCTTTCCATCCTTCCTGCTCCCCAAGGCATTCTTCACAGGATAAGAACCATCCAGAGAACCTTCCTTTGGAGAGGCAACGCAGAGAAAAATAAATGGGCCCCAGTGGCCTGGAACAAGCTATGTAAATCCAAATATCTAGGAGGCCTCAACCTTATAGACCCCCAAACCTCCAACAATATCTGCGGTGCGAAATTATGGTGGAGATGGCTCAAAGAACCTCACCTCCCCTGGGCGAAGCACTGGAAAGAGAAATACACCCCTAACTGCAGCGAGACGGATCTTATCCGCCTTCAGGAAGTTTCGGAAGGTTCTCCAATTTGGAACCTGGCCAAAAGGAATCGCAACATTATCCAAGATCACAGCTTTTGGGAGATTAGGAATGGAAACACAACACTCTTTTGGGAGGATGCCTGGCAGTAGCTCCCCCGCCTCGCAACGCCTGATTTGGAAAACTACAAGAGAGAAGCACAGTCAATGGGCAATTACAAGGTAAATCAATACTGGAGCCAAGATACCAACGAGTAGGAGTGGAGAATCTGGAATCCCCCCAACTCCAACAGCTTTGCAACTGGGAGCCCTCTTCTTCAGAGCCTCCTAACTACCCTCAACAAAAGGAAAATTCGAACTTCTTCAGCCAGTGATCAACTCAAATGGGGAATGAAGGGTAACGACAGCTACAACCTAAAGGAAGCCAGGATTCAGCTAAAACAGATAGACCAAGGGGAATTCCTCCCCTGGAGCACTAAGATCTGGAACAACCTCTTCTGGCCCAAAATCAAAACCTTCCTTTGGCTCCTCATGCAGGGAAAAACCCTCACTTGGGACAACCTTCGGAAAAAAGGCTTTTCTAGCCCTTCAATTTGTCCCATGTGTAGAAATGAGGAGGAAACAATAAACCACCTGTTTAACTCATGCCTCTGGGCTAACAGTATATGGAGGTGGCTAGAAAACATAATGCAACAATCTAACAGGAACATATTTTCTATACAAGACACAATTACTCAGTGGCCAGAGGACTTCTCGGGTAATTATAGGGTTAACATCATCTAGAAAATCATCCCAGGCTTTGTTACCTGGACCATATGGAAGGAACGAAACAAGAGAATTTTTCAAAATGAACAAAGGAATTTCGAGTTCTCGCAAATTACCTTATCTGCTAACATCCATGAGTTAATCTCCGCCAAATGCACGGGAAGCTCCGCCGAGAATTTCTCGCCCAGGGACCAACGCATTCTGGCCAGCTTTAAACTGGACACGGCAGAAAGTGCTTCAACTGCTAGCATCCATCTCTCTCCCCCTAAAGATTTGCCTGGTTGGCGCAAGCCCCCAGCAGGTTTCCTCAAACTCAATTTTGACGGAGCCTCTAGAGGCAATCGGGGCCCGGCTGGCATTGGAGGAGTAATTAGAAACCACAGAGGGAAAATGCTATATATTTACAGTCAAGCGTCGGGGGAAGCCACTAATAATGAAATGGAATTCGCTGCGATGGAAAAAGGCCTTAGGATACTGCACGCAAACCAGATGGCCAACGTCGTCGTTGAGGGAGACTCGAAATTAGCCATAACTGCAGCAAGGCGAATTTACCATGGCACTCCGGTTGGCAGAGTCATGAAACACTGGCGCTTGGCTCAGACAACAGGAAATATCGCCAGCTTGCTTCGCAGAATGAAAGGCCTCACCTTTCAGGCGATCAGAAGGAAGGGTAACGCGGTGGCAGACCACCTGGCCAACGTTGGGATTGAGAATCCTGATTAACCAAAGGACGGCTGGTGGGACGACATTACGTGTCCTAACCTCCAGGCAACCTGCCTTCAGCATGCCAATAAGGACATCACCGGAATAGAAAACGACGACGGAACGGTAACGGCTTTCCACTTTCCGGCAAACCACCATGCTGACTAAGCACTCCACCTTAAATCCAAATGAGGCCAAAAGACACTCGGCACAAGGCTTAACCGTCAAGCGATGCAGACACAAGGATTTGTACTGCCCTAAGATCTATTGGGATCCTCAGCGCCGTAACCACAGCAGAACTAAGCCCACTTGGCGGGCTAAAGACAAGGGGATAATCGGTAGCAATTATAGCTTTCACTTATACTCTAATACTACCGTTCTTCCTTCTCGCGGTAATAATCACGACAAGATGGGCAAGTGGCCTTCCCTCCTAATCTCCCCCTCCAACATTCTTCAGGCGCCCGGCTATTTAAAAATGACCTGGGTAGATTGGGAAAGCATTCTTTTATCGTATTGCAAGGAGAAGAGTCTGTGCACTGCCAACACAGAGCAAGGCATCTCCGTGGCAAGCACCCACAACATGAAAGGTGAAGGCTGTCGCAACCAGGCTGCTATAAAGGACCTTCAGCAAGCCCAGAAAATGTATGAGTCTCAGACCCCGCAGCGCAACAAAAGGAAGCTGGAAGAGTTAGAAAGCAAAGTTAAGGAGGAGGAAGCCAAATTATCTGACCAGCAATTGGAGAGGGAGGTTAGTTGGATCCAAGACCCCAACACCACTTATACTCGTGCTACACAATTTGTCAGAACCCAAGCAGAGGCTTGGAGAATGAAAACAATGTTGGCTAAGGTTCTGACAGAGCAGGAGGAGCAGGATGAAAGAGTTCAGAAGCTCCAGCGCCAAATGGACGCGATGGAGCATGACCATATGTGTGTCATCGAAAGCATTGAGTTTAAAATGTCGTCGCTTCATCAGCAAGCTGATGTTATCAGTAAGAAGCTCACGGTGCTCATAAAGCTAATGAGGAATGTGGCCAATTCAGAAGGGTTTTCTGGGGAAACTTCAGGTGGTCCTCTGAATGTCCCTCCAAAGTCGGGGACAAGCCTCCCGCCGAAGCAGGGGCCTGCCCACCACTGACGGTTCTGGCCTTCACTCCTTTTTGGCTCCCTTGGTGTCTGGCGTTCCAGGTTTCTATGCTCTCTGTTTTCTCAATTTGCTCTCAGCTCTCTTCTCGTGGAAATTTGGCCCCCCAGCTCTCAGTTTCTCGGTTTATATGCTGTTACCCTGTGGCCGCCCTGCGTGGTGCGCCGGACTCTTTTTTTATCTCTTTCCTGGCCGCCTTACGTGGTGTGCTCGAGTAAATTTTGTGAAGCGTCGCCGCCCTGCGAGGTGTGCTAATTCTCCCTGGTTTCAAATGCAAATCCTTCATGCCAGGCAAGATGTTAAGCTGCCCCTAAATCTGCATATGCAGAATTTTTGTATCATATTCTCCTTTTGTTAATACAAACGCTTATTTACAAAAAAAAAAAAGATAACAGATTTGGGATTACTTCACTACTATCTTAGAGTTGAAGTCTTCCAACGTCCACATCATATTTTCATTTCTCAAAGTAAGTATGCAGCAGAGGTTCTTCAGCGATTTGGCATGCAAGATTGCAAGCCCGTTCTCACCCCCATGGAGCAAAACTTGAAACTTTCAAAATTTGAAGGGGGGGAAAGGTGGATAGTACAACTTACAGACGGTTGATTGGCGGCTTGATTTATTTGACAAATACTCATCCTGATCTATCTTATGCAGTCAGTATTCTTTCACGTTTTATGCAGGAACCACGAGACAGCCACTGGAATGCAGCCAAAAGAGTTCTTCGATATATCCAAGGAACAAAAGATTTTGGTCTTCTTTACACAAAGACTAAAAATTTTGTACTTGGTGGATATTCCAATGCCGACTTTGCTGGGAGTATTGATGATCGAGCTTCAAAATTAGGTTATTTAATGAATATGGGGTCAGCAACAATATCTTGGAGTTGTAAGAAACAAGCTACAGTGGCCACTTCTTCAGCAGAAGTAGAGTACATTTCAGCATGGGAAGCAGCATGTGAAATTTTTTGGTTGCGCAGAATTTTGCAGGACTTGGGAATTTCTCAGGCAGAAGCTACATCATTATTCATTGACAGCCAGTCAACCATCAAACTTGCCAAGAACCTAGTTTTTCATTCAAAGACAAAGCATGTGGACACCAAGTATCATCATATGAGATCTCTCATTGCCAAAGATGTCCTCAAGCCAGTTTATTGTCCTTCCGAAGATCAGATCTCCGATATTTTCACGAAACTGCTTAGCAGAATAAAATTTACTAAGTTCAGGGATGAACTTGGTATCTGTTGTAATGTATCTTTGGATCATAGGGGGGAATGTTAGATGATCCAAAAATAATTTATTATCATAAGTTATAAAATTGAAATAAAATAATTATTAATTTAATAATTATTATTCTAGAATGATTAATTATTTAATGGAGACAATTATAATTAGTATATTGTTGTAACAAGATATGACTCTCCAAATGTGTCATATCTTAGGCTCTATTTTAGGAGATTAGTTAGCTAAATGGTTTGAATAGCATTTAATGTAAATGGACACTTGTTATTTAATAAGTGATCCATAATTAGAGGTAGTTAGGACATGGAGCTTATAAATAGCTCATTGCAAGAGTGTTTGGTTGTTCGGGTGTAAAATCTTGCAAAATCAGTTATGTAATTTTTTTTTCTGATTAATAAAATTATATGTCTGAGGACACTTCTGCCATTACGATATTACCGACACTTGATCTGTGGCTTAACACCCAATTGGTCCATGATCTCAATTTAAAGAGCATGGAGGGTCATTTGTAGATTAACTGTTCATGAGAGAAGCTTATGTAAAATTTCATTCTTTTATTAATAAATTGCCTGAAGTGGCCGCGTTGGCTCAGGCCATGGACTGTTTCCCTCTTTGAGGGTTTTAACCACATCAAAAATACTGGTGTATTGATCTGTGATCTGTTTGTGAGCGATGTCCTTTGGTGTTCTGTCTTAGGAACTTATCCTGTAAATTCCTACATGGTATCAGAGCTATTTGAGGGCCGCGTCCGTTGGTGATCCAAATCTGAAGCCGGTAGAATTGCATCCCACTATTGTTTCCTAGATCTGTTGTTTTTTACTGCTTTCGGGTCGAGAGGACTACTCTGTTGTGTTAGGAGCATCTGTTCCAGTGAGGAACCCCTTTCGTTTCACGCGAAAAGGTTTCTGGTAGCCCTAGCTACATCATTTTTAAGATCTGGCGGTATACAATGTTTATTTGCAGTTTCTAGTTATTTTCTCTCTGTTTATTATTTCGGTTTATTTAGCTTCTTTTTTATTACCGGATCTATACCTTTCATTTCTGCGTATGCTCTTTTCCCTGCGACTCTGTGCGATCTGGGCAAATCAGAAACAGAGAGGAAGGATTTTTCTCATGTGTATGCTCTTTTCCACTGCGCCTTAGTGTGATCTCGGAAAATTAGAAACATTGAGGAAAATATTTAGTTTCTGAGTAAATCTAACTTCAAGCCATAATGGTTTTTTTTTTGTATGTTCGTGCTGGGTTTTGTGTTTTTTGTTTTGTATGGAAAAAAAGAGCTTTCTCAAGCAAGCACACAACCCAAAGCTTCAATGACCAAAAAAAACAAAGCGCCCCCCCCCCCCCCCCCTCTCTCTCTCTCACTTTTAGTTTAGCTCACTTAGTTCAAAGCTAATTTATGAGAGTAGAGGTCTTGAGTTCAAGTCTCTTTTTTGTTGGAAAGGGGGCGTCTTTTTTTTATTTCCGCACATTCCTGCACTTCGTCGGCACCTTCATCAGCGTTTCTTCAAAAAGCCATAATTCTTAATCTGGAAGCCATTTTCAGAGCCGTTTTTTTGAACCAGCCTAATTTTTTGAGATCTTTCCATTGGAACACTTAGTTTCAACATATATAGCTTCAATTTCTGTTAAAATGGAAGTTCCATGCCAAGTTATTCTTGACAACACCAACTACTTCCAATGGTGGTCCTACATTGTGGATTTACTTAGAAGTAAAGGTCTTTACAGAATAGCCTCAAGCTAAGAAACCAAACCGAAAGATGAAGATAAGGCAGCTAAATGGGAAAATAGGCAAGATCAAGCACATGGGTTGATAGGGATGTTTATTTCTCCAGATCTTAGATTCTGTATTGTAGAACTTGATACTCCTGATGAAGCAATGAAGCATATTATTAAAGTTTTTGGAATCACAAATGAACTTAGAGCCCATCAACTTGAAAATGAGTTGCTTACATTGGACCCCAATAATTTTTCTTGCATTGAAGATTT
>APFE030471614.1:0-15124 GCA_000404065.3 Pinus taeda
ATAAATTTCCATTCCCAGGTGTTTGGACCCCTTCCAAACACTAAGAAAACCCTTTCCAAATGCTAAACCCCCCCCCTCGCACATTTTTCCTTGGAAATTATTAATGTTTGTTTAATAAATTACCTCCGCGAAACCCATTTAACCCATTTCTTAAAGTTTAAAACCCACAGCGCCGCGGAAAATTAAACCTTTAATGCGCACGTGCTTTTACTAAACCCCGCGCATCTCCCTTTCCTGTCCACCATCGGATCGCCTCCCTCAGATTTGATGGCCCTTGTTCACATCGGGCGCCCCATTGTGGTGGTAGGTTACCACCAGACGTCCGACGGTTTTACCGTCATACACCGGGACAGTTGGCGGCCTCCCACTGCATCGGGTCGCCCCTGACAGAAACCACCTCCGTACTAAAGGCGGTCCGATGCAAATTCAAAACCGCCCTCCCCTCACGTAATAGGAGCGCCACCTCACCCTGCCACGTCGCCTCCACATCACCTCACACAGACTGCGCTTGGCCCACGTCACCCTGCCACGTGTCTCTGCCACGTCACCCTGCCGTAATACCACGTCACCTTGATGATGTCAGCATGCTGACGTCATATCCGTACCAGAGGACCCCACTGCTGACGTCAGCATGCCGTATAGCTGACGTCAGCAACCAAAAAACCGAAAATTCGCGCAAGCACAAAAGTCAAGCTTCAGAGCTTCAGAATGAGAAATTGAGGCAGTTTTCGATGCGTGATTAGCGCGAAGCGCTAATCGCGCATCGTTACAGGAAATACGCCATATTGGGGAATCTTTAGGGAATCTTTTGATTCCTTGGCCCGTTTTGCACCGAAAAAGCCCGAAACTGCCCGATTTTGCCAAATTAAACCAATTTGAAGACAGAAAGAGGCCAGGAGCAGAGATTAAGGAGTATCAGATCAAATTTACAGACAGAAAGAACGTCAAAGAGTATGAGGAAGCGGCGAAGACCATCAATGTAGCAGCAAAGTGTATCAGAGGAGATTTTCTCAGGGCTCGAGGTAAATCCAACATTAAAACGAAAGCTCTAAAAGCCAGAAAGCAATTGAAGATGCATTTAAGGCTCACCAGCACAAATGACTGCACATTAAACTCACAGAAGATCAGTGGACCAGAACTCAATGCATAGTTATGACAGGACCACTGCACCAAGTCACAAAGGACACCTCATCAACTCAACTTGATTCAGTTGCCTCTACCGCAGCCCAAAGGACTTACTTGCATTTAATTCCAGTAACAATTAGGTTTTAGAAAAATATTTTTCCGGCAGACCTGTTTAGGTCAAATGTAATAAATGACTTCAGATATTTTTCTTATATATACCACCCTGAAAAATGGAGTAGGAGTTGGTTGGTTGATTGATCAGTAGTTTAATATTTGTTATCCCGATCTTTCTCTCAAGCAGAGACTCGCACTGTAACTGTGATGCTTTCTATAATCAAAGACTGCTGAAAGCATGGATTCTGAAACTGTTTGCTGTGTTTAATTGGCCGAGGAGTGATTGTGGAATTCCTGTGCTATCGACATGGTTCAATAAGTGTTCTTAACTCTGTTAGTTTTATTCATGTTTGTTTAGCATAAATTCGCACTCCAAATTGCAGAAAAGAAGAATATCTTAAGATTTGATTAGCTGCACCTTAGGCTCAATTTCTGCAATTTTTCATGTTTTCATCAGGAATAGTTATGAACATGCATACTTAAATGATCTTTTTTACGTTGTTTCTTTCACATATGAATGATAGTTTAGGAATTCTTAACTGCTCCTAGACAACCTTTCATGCACCTCTCCTCCCTTTCAGTTTTTTGATGAAAGATTCTTAATTGACTTTCATCCTTGACCATCATTCCATCCTTTCAGTAAATTGATAATTGTTTCATGTGTGGCTATCCCGCTTCTCAATCCTCTGGCGACCAAGAAAACGCACTAGCAAGTTTTAATCCACGACTCCATGCCCAATGGTTTGAAACTTATCACACCTTACTTTGCCTCTCAGCTTGGAATTTCTACCTGGCATACACCTTCCATCCAAACAAAACAACAAAACCCCTGTACCCAAAAACTAGCCTAAAATTACCATCAACATAGTTAAATCATAAAGAGAGAGCCCTCTCTGATTGCAGGTGGGCTAGAACCTGCAATCCAAAGATTGGTTTGTGGTTACCTCGGCCATATCCCTACAGGAGCTTAGGGACAACCTGACTGATAACAAATGGCACCATGATCCCACACACCTTGATTGATTTGAGAGCTGCCATTAATGTGATGACAAAGGACACCATGCTCAAACTTAACCTCTAGAGCTCCTTGAGGAAGACCACGACAGTTCTGCAGCTAGCACACCACTCCACCGTGACCCCTGAAGGGATTGTGGAAGATGTAATGGTCTCCTTTGATTCTTGGGACTACCCTGCTGATTTCCTAGTTCTCCAGCCAAGGGCAAAGCTCACTGGGTATCCTCTCATCCTAGGGAGACCTTGGTTGGCTACTGTCAATACCTACATTAGCTGTTGAGCTGGGAACATGACCATTAAGAATAGGCATATGTCCAAACAATTAATCCTATACCCTCCTTCCCAACCCTTGCTAGAACATGATCTAACTCTCTAGTTGGAGGAAGAGGATGAGGATGAAGTCTATTCTGCACCACTTTGTGCATTAGAAACTATCATCGGGGGAAACTGCAAAATGAGGATGATATCATTGAAAATTTAATTTAGAATCCACACCCCAATACCTTGCCATTAGAAGATATAGTGAAAGAAACCTAAAACAATCCATTAACTGATCTTTGTGTGGCCGACCCAACCTCTATCCATGTTAAGAATATAGATTTCGGCCGAGAAAGAACCTTGAAAATAAATTCATCCATATCCACTTCCCAGGAGAAGGAGTTGTGCAGCTTATTAAGAAAACATTTAGATGCCTATGCCTGGAGTTATTAGGAGATGAAGGGAGTGCACCCTTCAGTATGTACTCATCATATATACATTAAGGAAGATTGCAAACCAGTCAGGCAGCCTTAAAGAAGGATGAATCCAACCCTTAAAGACATTGTTAAGGAATAATTACAAAAAATTACTTGATGTAGGATTCATCTACCCCATCTCTAATAGTGAATGGGTCTCTCCTTTGGTGCTAGTGCCAATGAAAAATGGTATGTGGAGAATCTGTGTTGATTATCGGGAACTGAACAAGGCTGCTAAAAAGGACCATTTTCCTTTGCCTTTTATAGATCAAGTGTTAGATGGTTTGGCAGGGAAAAAGTTTTTCTGCTTCCTAGATGGGTTAAGTGGGTACAATCAGATTCAAATCACCCTGGAGGACCAAGATAAGATCACTTTCACTTGTCCTTGGAGTACCTTTGCGTATCGGGTCCTTCCTTTTGGTTTGTGTAACGCCCCAGCCACTTTCCAGAGAGCAGTATTGAGTATATTTTCTGACTTGGTTCATGATGCAGTAGCAATATATATATGGATGATTTTACTCCTTATGGTTCTAACTTTCAGGAAGCTTTATCTAACCTAGGAGTAGTCTTAGACAAGTGTGTTGAAATGAACCTATCCCTCAGTCTGGAAAAATGTGAACTTTTGATGACTAAAGGCATCGTGCTAGGTCATGCAATATCTCAATAAGGATTGTAGGTGGACCCCAACAAAATTTTCGTCATCCAAAGGGTCCCACCTGCTCAAAAGGTGAGAGATGTCAAAATTTTCCTAGGCTTAGCTTGGTATTATAGAAGATTAATTAAAGATTTCAGTAATTTAGCCTCTCCATTGTTTGGTATTTTAGGAAAATATGTGGAGTTCATATGTACTGAAAACTGTTAAGAAGCCCTAGATACCTTGAAAAGAAAACTTGTGATTGCCCCAATTTTGAGAGGCCCAAACTAGGCCCTACCTTTGCACATTCACATAGATGCCTCGAACAAAGAAATAGGAGTAGCCTTAGGACAAATTGATAAAAATTTACCTTATGCCATATAGTTTATAAGTAAAAATTTGTCAAAGATAGAGTTAAACTATATGGTAACTGAGAAGGAACTCCTAGCTGTAGTGCATTCCTTAAACAAATTCAAACATTACATCACAGTCTATCAAAATTTTGTACACACTGATCATGCTGCAATTAGATATTTAATGAACAAATGAGATGTAAATGCTCGCATTATTAGATGGTTTCTTCTACTACAACAGTTCGATTTGAGCATTGTTGATAAGCCTGGTAAAGAAAATGTTGTTACTGACTTTTTTTCTAGAGTAAATTTGCCCGCAAGTGAAGAAGGAGTGGTGGATGATCAAATGCCAGATGAACACCTATATGCTATCTCAATACTCTCTCCATGGTTTTATAATATAGCAAACTACTTGGTTTCAACACAGTTCCCACCACACCTGTCTTCAAAGGAGAAGGGCAAGATCGTGAGGAAAGTACCCCTTTCACCTGGATTGGGGGAAATCTCTTCAAGCTTGGCCCAGACCAGATCTTGAGAAGATGTTTCACGGAGGAGAAAGTTTTTTACATTCTCCTAACCTTTCACGACAGGCCTTGTGGAGGCCATTTTGCAGCAAAGAGGACTGCCTTCAAAATATTGGAAGCAGGCTACTATTGGCCCACTCTTCATCAAGATGTGAGGAGTTATACCATCCAATATGAACATTGTCAAAGGATGGGGAAACCTAATCCAAAGGATGAGATGCCCATGCAACCTCAAGTGACATTTGAGCCATTTGAGAAGTGGGCATGGAATTTGTGGGTCCTATCAACCCTCTTTTGGAATAGAAGCAATACATCATTGTGTGCACTGATTATCTAACAAAATGGGTAGAAACAAAAGCAATCAAAGAAGAAACAGAGGAAAAATTAGTTGCGTTTTGAGAGAAAACATATTCTATAAGTTAGGGTATCCAAGAGAAATGGTCACAGACAAAGGCAGTCAGTTCACTTATAAGATGATTGAAGAATTGCTCACACATCATAAAATCAAGCACAAGACCTCCACCCCCTTACCATCCACAACCCAATGGGTAGGTGGAAGTCACTAACAGAGCTTTGGAAGGAATTTTGACCAAGGTAGTGAGCAACAGCAGAAAAGATTGGCCGGATAGACTAGTTGATGCCACCCAGGCCTACAACACAACATGGAAGACCACCACAGGGTTCACACCCTATGAACTAGTCTATGGGAAGAAGGCTTTACTGTCAATAGAATTTGAATACAATACAATAATAATGGCAGCTTAGTTGGACCTAGACCTCAGCCATGCATAAAGGGAAAGAAGTCTCCAGCTCAATGGATTTGATGAACAAAGATTGTAGGCCCTTCTCCACATAGAGGTAGTTCGGATTCAGAGGAATATATGGCATGACAAAAATATCAAGGAGAAGAAATTCCAAGAGGAAGATTGGGCACTGCTATATGACTCAAGGTTTAAAGACTTCAAAGGCAAGTTGAGGACAAGATGGCTGGCACCGTACACTGTGGAAGAATGCAATGACAATGTTTCAGTTCTGATCAGAACCATTGATGAGGAAGCCATCCCCATGCTTGTGAACGAACATAGGTTGAAGATTTACAAGAAGCCCCTCTCCAAGCAAGAGTTCATTGAAGATCTGAATAAGACAGTGGTGGTAGTGGAGTAGGTGTTAGCCTCCACTTCACCCACTCATTGAAAAAAAAAAATATTAATAATAATAATAATAAGGTCTCAAGTGAAAACCTCCATGAGGCACTGGAGTCCCATCATTGGATTGAAAACCTCCTTGAGGTGCCCTAGTTGTCTTTCAAAAAAAAAAAAAGAGAAGAAAAAACAAAGAAAAGAAGGAAAAGAGAATTGACTTTTAATGTGCGTTGCAGGTTACAGGTGGACCCCATGGAGCAAGAGAAGATGCCATGGAGCCTATTTCATCTCCCCCACACTCTTCTCCATAATTTTTGACCTTTCTTCCACCCCATTGTGTTTTTTTCCAGAAACTGTGTGTTCTCTAAGAGGCCCTGTGTGTTCTACAAGAGGCTCCTGTAGAAATCAAAGAGAGCTAGAAATGGTTCTAAAAATAAGTTTGAGGGACTGGGAGATTCCATGAAGAACATTTATACCTTCCTATAGTTATCCACCCTCCTTTTGATCCATCCCATGCCTAAACCACCTCATCATCATCAATTTTTTCCCTTCCTGTCGGAAAACATAGAAACTAGTTTTTTAGAAAAAAAACAAAAATAAAGGGAGCAACACCTCCAAATCTCACCTATAGCTTACCAAGTACTTCTCCATTTTCATCAGTATCTCTAGCATCATCCTCACAACTCCCAACACATAAGTCAGCTAAATATTTTAAAGGGAGAAGCAGCTACAAGAGCTCCTATAGGAATTCCTGTAGCAGCTGATCCCATTAAAATCAAGCCAAAACAGCATAAGAAGTACAACCATGGGATTGAAGGGAACATATAAAGCTAAATCCAGCCAAAGGATACCTGCACAAAGAAAACAAGCCAGACATCAGGAAGTAGAAAGCATAATAGCAGAGGAGATATAGGCATGCAACAATTGAAACATGAGCAAACAAGAGCAAAAGGAACCAAAATGCCTCATAGCACGTACATTCGACTCGCAAGTAAGTGACTAACCCTCTCCTCTATTGCATATGTGTAAATGGAAAATATGCATAAGCGAATGAGATGCTTAGGGTTGAACGAGAAAAAGGTGGCCAATTAACTGGCCACCCTCATCCAGTTGACTGTGCTCATTCGGAGATGCCACCACACATGTCCCTAGTCAACTTAGAGAAAAATCTAAAGGACAGGTATTGGAGCACCTGCAAACTCCGATGCAATGATGGGAAGTGATTGCGGGAAAGAGCCATGATGATAGGGAAGTGGGGAAAAATGGTCCAAATATGGCAACGTACATTTTTGTCAGCTCACCCCATCACCAGAAATATCTGAAAGAAGAAATAAGTACTCCTCCTCGAAACTCCTTCACCACCTTTTCTTCCATTTCATCCTCATCCACTTAGCTGTAGCAATCTCTTTGCCACCCCCGTAGCCTTCAAACCATCATTATCCATCACTTTCATCCATCCTCCTTCTATTGGTGTTCTACAGGAGCACTTACCGGTTCTATAAGAGCACCTACAGGCAGGTCTACGGGAGGGGTAGTAAGTTGTTTTTAAGGAGAAAACATGAGGTTTTTTCTCAACTTCTGGCTTGAGTAGGTAGGTGTTATGCATGCCACCTTTATTAACAATATGTGCAGGGAATGATATAATTTTAAGGAGAAATTGAGTCCATAGAAGAAGAGGAATTGCATAAAACTTTCTGCCTATTTTCTTAAAAAGAAACATAGTTTTTCCTCTGTTTTACCGTTTCTTCAAAATTCTTGTCTCCATCTCTACCTTGGGTGTTCTAAAGGGGTATAAGCACAATGAAATGGGGATTCATGAGGAAGGAGCCTACAAATTCAGACAGGATCCATGAACATCCCGAAGTAGTAGCTATTTTCACCAGAGCAAATTGGATGCCTTTTTTTGAGAAATTTCGAGGGTTTGATGAAGAAGTGGCTCAGGAGTTTGCCTTTCTTTAGTCCCTCACTTGAGGACCCATGCCATTGTTAATTTTAGAGGCCTCTCTATGGAAATCACCCTAGAATTTATCAGTAGGGTTACCACCCTTTCTCTTGGATTACCTTGGAGCAAATATGAAAAGCCAATTGGACAGTTTGCTAAGAAAAACTTCTTCCAAAACAATGAACATCCTGTAGAAGACAAAAATGGCATTAGAAGGACAAGCATACCTTACCCATGGGATGAGGTTAGTTACCAGATTATCAAATATATTTCCTGTGAAGGGAGGTATAACATAGTTTATGGCTACCATTTCAGACTTCTCCATGAGCTGAGATATGGCATGGACAATCCAACACCCCAGAAACTCAGCATCCCCTATTTTCTCGTGTAGTCCCTCATAGACTTCAGCATTAAGTTGAAGGCAGGAGGTCCATATCAGTTGGCTCACTATGGGTTATTTAAAGTGTTAGCGGAAGAAGCCGTCCATACCTTCACAATCCCCATAGCATGGGAAATCTTCCGAAACATGACAACAAAAGATGATGTAAAGGCCCTCACATATGATCTCAGTCCTTCTGACAGTGAGGGGGAAGAGCAACAATGGGGAGAAGGGGAGGAAACTGAGGAACAAACAGAGGAGGAAGACACCAAAACAGAGAAGGAGGAAACCAAGATAGAGGAGGAAGAAACCAAACCAAAGGAGGAAGAAACCAAAACAAAACAAAAGGAGACAAAACCAGCAGAGGCAGAGAAGAAGACAAAAGGAGAGGAAAAGGGGGCAGAAAAGGCAAAAGTATCTCCTGAGACCCTAGAAAGGGAGGCAGCAACTTCTCTCGCTGCCCTCATCACCTTGATTAAACCCAAACAAAAGAGGAAGAGGAAGACCTCAATGTATTTCAGGGCTTCGAAGAGCACAAGGATCAAACAAGGGAAGCCCTACCGTTCTTCTAAAGTGCCCATTGTAATTAAAGATTCACCCACTGTCAAAGGGGAAGAATCTCCCTCTAAAACCCCTATCACATATGAAAGAGGGACTCCTAGATCTTCCACCTAGAAGGAAAGTGTGCAACTATAGGACTCAAAAATGGTTCTACAAGAGGCACAAACTGTTCTACAGGAGATCCTTTCAAGACCACATGAGATCGAAAAACTTGAAGAAAGACTAGAAGGATAGTCACAAGGGAAGGACGAAGTAATAAAGACTCAAGAACCTGATCTCTAGCCTAGTTTGGGCTCTTACTACAACCTTCTTGAGGGGGGGGGGAATCATTCCACAGAAATTTGCAATCCCACAGTTCTTTGAGTTGGAGAAATAGAGAATAAGGAGCCATAGGTGGATGAAAATCACCAAATCCAAGGGATTAGAGGATATTGGCCACATGGAGAACAAGCTTATGGAAATGGGAAAGGAGTTAAGTGTTGTAAGACATAGAGAGGAAATCACAAGAACACACTTGGAAATAGAAAATGCATTACTTATAAGACAACTGCAAGAGAGGGAGACACAACTAACATGCATGTTCAACTGGTCTATGGAGGCACTACAGTGCAGAAAACCAGCAAAATCATATGGATTATACCTCAAGGACAAATGGCTATAGTTTCAGATCAAGACTTTGGCACAGAAGGCACAATGCCTTTCCAAGATTATAGACAATTTATGGAGCTATGTGACCAAAGTTTAGCATAAGATAACGAAAAAATAGTAGAGTTCTATTTGCATAACATGAACTCACCAATATGAATGTGTGGGACCCCAATGCTAGGTTAGGGGACCTACAACTAATGGCCATGGCATCATGGATGAATCATGAGGAATTAAGGGTAGTAGAGATAAGAAAGTTGATGTTAAAGGAGCAGAATGAGTCCTTGATGATTAGAGTTGAGCAATCATACCCCATGGCTCTCATTAGCACACACCAGCTGCTTGCAAATAATCCCAAATTTCCCCTAAATATATCAATGATCAAGCTCATGCCATTGCACATTTCAAGGACATGGAAAGGTTGCTTGGGGAAGACTGTAGTCATGCTTGTATGAGGAGGTGGAACACCCTACCACATAGTCTATAGATGAGGGAGTATGACTACCCAACAAGGATGAAATAAGCATTAAGGAGAGTGCCATTGTACAAGCACTCTATGCAAAATTTGAAGGTCAATTGGATTGGCCTCAAATTGAGTCCCCTACTACTGCTAGACCTGATAGAAAGTAGAAAAGAGGAAGAAGAAAAACAATAGTGGGAAGAGGTGGAAGGCAGGATTCCATGACAAAGAATAGGACCTCACATCAGAAGCATGGGATGTTAGGTGGGTCATCAGGGCCATCAAAGATGAGGAGATGGATTGAGTTGCTTAGACGATTAGCAACACCTTCAGTAGGGGGGTGATGATGAGCCTCATAAATGGGTAATTATATGGGCTCATTTTACCTCCTAACATAGTTTAATCAACCATTATCATTAGCTTATTACATGTTTTTTTATTATATTTATGCTTATGGAGTGAGTTGGTTGGTCATTATTCCATGTAGTCTAATATGTGTTTAATGCAGATTTTTGTTTAATTTTGGAGATAAAGTCAAAGATAATGGACAATTGGCAGCAATAATTTGAAGTACAAAAGGGAGAGGATTTATAGGAGGGTATCCCCCTCATTTTTGACTCCCCACTTCGAATTATCCATCATGAAGCTCAGAGCACAAACAACCACATCAATGCACTAAAGAGGAAATTAAGCAAGTGGAGTATAACTTCTGTTTCTCTCAAGTTTTGGGAGCCAAGCCTCCCTGATTTTAAGGAAGTCATTGGGAGCTTCTGTTGTATAAGTAGAGAGGACTAGGGCCTCATTAGGAAGTTAGTCAAATTTTTGAATTTTTGTTGTAGCTTTGCTTTGCTCAATTTTGAGCTCACTTTTGTTGATAGTTTCATGTAATCCTATTATTATTTTGATAGTAAAGATGAAGTAGTTTTTGAACTAGCACTCAGTTACCTCATAGTGATGAAGCTCTTGGGTTAGGGCCCAATCCAAGTAGCCAAGCTCCTCTTGTTTTTATTTATATGCTTTGTTTCAGTTTATGGATTAGTTGTTATATGAATTTCTTTCTTCAATAGGTTGTTTTTGGTAATTTAGAAGGTTGTTTCCATTTGATTTTTCTATAGCAGGTTGAATAGTGATAGAAAGAAGATGCAAAAAGGCCATCAACAGAACCTTGGCCTCCTTTCCTCCCTTTGGGACCATGAATTGGGGCCAAGACCCTCTTGCTGCCACAAAAAACATAGATTTGCCTTCTCCATAGGATTTCTAGTGTTGCAGTTTGTTAGAAGGTCAATGCTTTGCTTTAGATCTCTTTCACCATACTAATTTTTGTCTTGCAATAAGTTTCCTTCCATGATTTCTCTCATCATAGCATTTCTCATCATTTACTTTTGTAGATCAGAGTTTAGATTAGCTTGACACAAAATTTTGTTTTAGTTTTTTTTTTATGTACTTAGTTTCCTTGCTTGCTTAATCTCATATTTTTTTTTCAATTATCTAGCATTGAATCTATTCTCAAAACAAGTTAGCCAATCATCCATCATAATCTCTCTTTGATCCATGCCTCATAGGTTACCCATAGTTCATCTCAAATCTGCCCTAGTTTTCTACACTTTTCCATAGACTTTCCCCTCTTTCCTTGAACAAATCTAACCATATTTATCTCTCCTAATCACTCTTGATGGACCCTATACCTCTTAACACATCATCCTAGCCTTCAGATACCCTTTCCACCCACTTTCCTACCTTCAAAACCTCGAAAACGGCTCTTGTCATCCTCTTGTAGACCTCCTGTAGATCCTCTGTAGCCTCCTATAGATTTTCCTGTAGGCTTCTTTTTGAAGTCTGATTGCTAGAAATGCCTCCAGAAGGCCACTTGAGCCCTCCTAGGACCCATCCACACCATCATACACCTCAGCAAATCCCAAAGTCACCCTCCATTGCCACCTAATCGCTGTCACATTCACAATCAAATAAATTACATGCATAACAATTTCACATAAAAATACATAAAAATCCAAAAAGATGTTTTTTGCCCATTTCCTTCTGGAAAGCTTGAGTAGATGTTGTTTACTTCCTAAGTAGGTAATGGTATTCATTTCATGGTTTTTCATCTCTTTTTCTGCAAAAGTAGGATTGTTGGTTAAGTAGGGTTTGCTAGGTTTACTTTACATTTCAGTATTTTTTTCCTTTCTGCAAGTAGAGTAGTCTTTGTAGAGTAAGATTTCCTTTCTTTCATTACATATAGAGCTTCTTCTAGAATCCATAGAAGTTGGCCTGAGCTCCTAGTCATCTTGTGCCAGCTGACCAAGTGATAGTCTGCAGTAAGAACTAGTACTTGTGCATACAACACCGTTGCTTCCAAGTTTGTTACCAGCTACCGGGTTGATAAAAGTAAAGTAGGAAGCCCAGGAGTTGCAGCATTATTGCTATAATACTAGTGCTCACAAAGTTTCATTTACCATAAATTTAATGATCCATAAAATTCCATGGATATTCCATTGGATTGTTCATCATAACACATCTGATAATATTATATTAAAATTTTGAGATTCTACACCATTATAGTTTTATTAAACTTTAAGTTATATAGATTTAACTATAATTAATTAGTGCATGCATGCGAATGGAAATTATGCAGAAAAGTAGATAACGACAAAATAAACACACACACACACACACACACACACACACACACAAGACAAGATATTCTCTTTCGAAAACCATTTTTGGAAAAAAACCAACTGGAAAGTGAGGTTGCTTCAATCTCTTTCTCTTTCTAGAAATATGGTTGCATGTACAAAAAATTAATGTATGTGGCTTGTGGGATGTTATAGTAGACATACCATCTCTGTGTGCCCTACCTCCTATCTCTCCTGGCTATCTTTTCTAAACTATGAAACAAAATTATCTCGAAAACCTGAGGCAACCTTGGAGATTTCACTAGTACAAAATGGCTAATTAGTTATTTTAAAAACGATTAAAATTTGCATATAAATGACCGTTTTTCAGTCGGTGACCAATAGTAGCTAATTTATAGTATCTTATAACACGACCAACATTTAGTCATTTTTAACCTAGTCATTAATTGCTCGTCTCAATTTTATCATCTAGTATTATATTTAGTCATAAATTTGATCGTTAATTTAGTCATTAATTGCCACAATTAATGACCAAATATACAACAAAATATATTAGTATATGATCACCCTAGAAAACCAATTAATGACCATATAATTATGACCAAAATTTTAGTCATGTTATAAGATACTGTAAATTAGCTACTAATAGTCATATATATACAAAATTTAGTCATCACTTGAAACCAATTAATGACCAAAGATGTATGTATAAATTTTGGTCGTGTTATAAGATATTGTGAATTAGCTACTAATACTCATATATATGCTAAATTTAGTCATCACTTGAAACCAATTAATGACCAAAGAAATATGACTAAATTTTAGTCATGTTTTAAGATATTGTAAATTAGCTACTAATAGTCATATATATGCAAAATTTAGTCCTCATTTGTAATCACAAATTTATCATTTGTAGCAGTCATTTATTTTTTTTGGTAGTTTCATATTCAATATATAAACAACTAACTTAGAATTTTATATTCATTTCATTTACTTTCATTAACAATCATTACAAACGACTAATTTAGTCGTATATTCATTTTGTTTGTATTTATCATTAATCAATATAAACTATTAATTTAGTAGTTTTAGATTGATTTTATGTGTTCATTATTAATCAACATAAATTAATTAATATGGCTCTGTCACTAAATTAAAAAAATGTCATACAAAGTTACATATGTTAATTACAATACTAAACAATATCAAGTGCAACTATAAATAATTTCAACCACAAAAATTATATTATATGAAATGTCAAGTATTACAATATGAGTTTCCAACTTAATATTGGTTGGAGTACGATTTACATATAAAATATTGTTTCATTACCTCAAAACATTATCATTGTGTTTCCAAGGCATTGGAGGTGAATTCACCAACTCTGAAGTCTTGACCAACAACCTCTATGTGTGTGTCTTATGCAAGATATTGGCTCTAAGGGCGTCACTAGATCAATTCTCTTCTCTCTCTCTTTCCATTTTTCACTCTAGTGTTATCATTCTCGTCTTTCTTCAATTCCTTCTTCTTTCCATCATTATTGAGTTCCTTTTCGGAAAACAAAATAAAATACAATGTAAAGTATAAGAGATTAAAGATGATAAAAATTTAAGAAACCAGCTCACAAAAAGATAGAAAAGATAGATCAATGCCTTAGTAATAAGCTTCTTCGAGGGGGAAACCTCCTTTACATTACAAAAATGAATAATTCTTTGATGATTCAAATGAAAAAACCTCCTTTCTATATATAGGTGTCTAAGGGGTCACAATATAACCAAATCCGACCTAAAAATAATAATATAAAGGCACAAAAATAATAATAGTGTGATTCTATGGAGCACAATAATAACAATATGGGAACAATAGGGGCACAACAATAATAATAAGGGATACAACAACAATAGTAATGGGGGAATCACTAGTATTATAGTGACCTACCATGCCCATCTCCTTCAAAAAAGTGTTTTCCTCAATTCTTGAGTAGTTTTGGATGCTTATGTATAAAATTCTCATCCTCCCATGTGGAATCTTCAACAAGTAAGATCTTCCGCTTGATGAGATACTCTAAAATTGATCGATTTCATAGCTATCAAGTTGTTGTTTCCTTGATTGCTTCAGGTTCCAACACGATTTTTCCTTCCTCATCAATTTTTGGCAATATTGTTTGAACTGGAAGCTTGTCACCTATAACCTTCTTTAAGCATGAAACATGGAAAATTGGCTGCACTCGGGAAGATGCAGGAAGCTCCAATTTGTATGCCATAGTACCTATCTTTTGCAACACCTTGTATGGACCATAATACTTTGGTGATAATCTATTATACTTCTTATCTTTCTTGAGGGAAATTTGTTTATATGGTTGTAACCATAGAAAATACCCCATCACGTACATAAAAACTTCTTTCACTGTGATGTTGATCTGCCTACTATTTCATTCTATTTTGTGCCAAGGTGAGGTTATCCTTAAAGAGTTGGAGAACTTGTTGTTGGTGCTCAATGTGATCTTCCATTGCTTGAACCTTAGAATTTTCTCTTAAATATGATGTGATGGATGGTGGATGATATCCATAAAGTGCCATAAATGGGGTCATTTTTGTTGTAGTATGGAAGGAAGTGTTATACCACCATCCAGCCAGAGGCAACCATTTTACACATTGTGTCTGTTTATCAGATACAAATAAAACGAAGATATCCTTCCAAACATTTGTTTACTATCTCAGTTTTCCCATCAGATGAGAACGATAAGATGAGCTACGAGCTAACTGAGTACCAAGACAAGAAAATAATTATGTCCAAAAATTTCCAGTGAAAATGGGATCTCTGTCGCTTAGAATAATCTTTGGGTTTCCATGTAGCTTTTGAAT
>APFE030471621.1:0-28288 GCA_000404065.3 Pinus taeda
CATTGTTCATATCAATGTCAACTAGCTTCATATTATTTATGAAATTTTGAAATGCTATAGAGTCTTTGCTTAAAGTTCTTGTTCCCCCTTTTTTTTTCCGAAAGTGATTTGATCATGTTGAAGTCCCCACCCTTGATCCATGGAACTCTTGCATGTCCATCTCTTAGTTCCTCAAGAGAATCTAGAAATCTGAGTTTATCATCCAATCTTTGGGGGCCATAAACATTCGTGACCAAATAAGTCTCTCTGTCTCCCACAGGTTGAATAACCACTGATAAATAATTCCTAAATGCCTCAACATCTATTATGCCAATCTTTTGGGGGTTCCAAAGAGTGATTATGCCTCATGCTATATTATCTTCTTTAACTTCTAGAAACTCAATTCTATTGAACCATTTGTTGTGAATTTCTTTTTATTTTTTGAATGGAACATTTAGTTTCCTGGATAAAGATCATATCCAAAGCTTATTTTTTCATTCTATTGCTAAGTATTCTTTGTTTTCTTTTACTACCTAAACCTCTGATATTCCAAGATGTGAACTTCATTATTAAAGATTTGTAAAGGAGTAACTAGTTAGGTCTTTCATGTTACCTGAATCTATCATTAGCTTTCCACGTTCCATCAAGAGCTTGTTTTGCTTTTTCCAACCTCTTTTATTTCCTGGGTTTTTAGGAGCTAATCTTGGTGTGGTTTTCATAGTTTTCACACCTTCGTTGCCCTCCCTTTCATTGTTTCTTTGCCTTTCTAGCCCTTTAGCCTGAGTTTTCCATAGGAACAACTGTTGTACCCTGTTGAACTCTTTTTGAGGTAATGAGTCTACCCCTCCCATGGTTCCCTGTTTCAAGAATCCTTCAAGATCTAAGTTTTCTCTCTCAAGAATTTCCTGTAGTTCATGATCCTCCATTTCCATCTCACTCCGGGTCATTTCTTGGTCCATCTCAAGTTCTCCATCGCTCATCATTGTCTCTTTTTGTTTAGTAACATCCTGTGTTTGTTCCCTATCTTCTTCTTTCTCCTTCTGCCCTAAGCTTCCTTCTATTACCTGAGCTACTTTTGATATTCCTTCCTCTTCTTTGAGAACTTGGAACCTGTTCAGATTGGCCTGTTGCCCTTCTGTTTGTTGTTGCTTTGTCCCCCTTTTGCCCCCTTTTCCTCGATATGCCACTTTGTGAAAGCTTTCAGTGTCTTTCATTGTGGTTGCTTTACTTATGTTCTCTATTTTACTGAGAGGGCAGTTTCTCAATAGGTGCCCATGCTCATGGCACCTACGACATCTGAAAGGAATATGTTCATAATCTACTGTTTGTACCCATTCTTCATAAAAAACTTCCAAGATGACCTCATCTGGTAGGGCTCCCGATAGATCCATCTCCACACATATTCATGCAAAGGAAGAATATTTCCCTCTTCCAGTGGCCTCAGAGGCTTTAACAAAATGCCCTAGTTTATTTCCTATGGAAGATAACGATTTTGTTTGCCAGTAATCAAGAGGTAGGGTGTAGAGTCTTACCCACACTGGGACCGAAGTGAAAGTTTCTCACTCCGGGACAAAATTCATCATCCACGACCTCATGTAGAGGCCTGCTGTTGTGTAGAAGTAGGGTCCTCCTTCAAACACCCTGTCTTTGTCCTCAATGTTTGTAAAGACCACAATGAAGAAACCCTTTGACCCAAGATGTAGGTCTATGCTTCCTTTTGGTTTCTAGTGGTATTTGATCCATGCTTGTAATGCCTTTTTAGTGGGCCATAATCCCATGAATTTACAAATGATAGCACAGGTCTGCATGTGGTCCCTATGCACTTGCAGAGCAAGATCATTTAAAACTACTCTGGGAGTCACCTCAACCTTGGGTTTACATGGCCCCTTTTGTGCCTTGTTTTCTGCTCCCTGTTTCTTGTCTTCTTCCTCATTATCTTTTGTGTTGTTGTCCTCCCTTGGTTTGGTAAAATCTTGATCCTCTTCCATATTCTTTTTTCTTTCTCCTGAAGGCCCTCTAACAGATTCTCTTGGTTTCTTAGCTCGGTTGGCCACTGCCTTCCTGTAGGAGGGAGTGGAGCTCCCCCCTTTGCGCACCTCCATGGAGCTCAGAAACCTGAAACCCTAGCCGTTCATCTTCTTCCTATGTCCGCACCTCTCTCGCAACTCTCCAATTTTCTAGGAACTTATCATTGTTGCTAATAACAATAATGAAGGTTTCCCAAATAGGATGAATACCTTGAAGAGTAATAACTTAGCCCTGGTCTTGTAAGCAACAAAGTTTAATGAATCATCCAACTTATTTGTATCCTTAAAGTAAGAGGTAGACATATTGATCAAGTGGATTCTTCCAAATAGATTCCTTCAAAGCTGTTTTCTTTATTCTCTTGTCTCCTTGGGCTTGTCTTCACCTCAGCTCTAATCCCATGTTACTTTTCTATTGTTTTATGCTAACACAATCATTTAGCCCAATTATTTATTCAATTAGCAATCACTTTCAAATAAATTTAGTCTTCCAATAATAATGGGCAATTATAGATAGAAAAGTAAATCCAACATGTAGTAGAAGACACCTTAAAGCAATAACAAGATACATAAGAAGTCAAAGACCAAGGAAAATCCCAACAAGGGGGAAAACCCTTTCAAATTCTTCTTCTATTAGATCATCATCAAATGTTAAATAGAGAAATACAATGTTTCAATTCATCAATAATGAAACAAAGGTCAACAACTTTGATTATCCAATTCAACTAACTAATATCCAATTCAACTAACTAATCAATGATGGTCAAAGTCAACAACAGTTGTAGAAACCCTATCAAGTCAATGGTCAATGATTAAAACTCCTTCAATTCCATCAGTCAACAACCAAAAAGTGTGGCCTTGAATATTGGTCAAAGATTAGTTAAAACAGTCCAAAAAAATCCCTCTAAATCTGGCTAGAGTCAAACTTTGACTTACTGAAACACTATTTGCAAATTTGTTGTCAACGTTGGTAGAAAAACCCAGAAATTATTGGTCAAACAACCTTTGACTTCAACCTTTCAAAACAAATCCAAACAAAGTCAAATGAGCAAAATCAATGTTGGCAAAAGGTTGGTCAAAGTCCCAAAACACAAGTAGAGTTGAGCCCAATAAAAAAAACCCTCTTTCTCCTTCACACGTCTGAAGAATAGTTTACAATTTTGAGAATTAGTCGAACCTTCAAGAGAAGAAGATAAGTGATGATGTAATTCTCCAAAGTGTTGTGAAAAATGGTGTATTTATATGCTTCCGAGGAGGATGAATTTGCTTGCCCAAGCTGACTTGTACTTTTGAGTACTTGTCATTTTTCATTAAAAATTAATCTTTCCTGGACTAAATTAAATTCTTCCAAGGGATAGGAGGGGTATTTCTTGATAAGGAAGGTTTTACAAAGGAAGGAATTTATCCTTGAGCTACCAAATTAACACGTAGGGTAGTATCATGTGATTTCCTTGTCTTAGGAGAGAAACTAAGGAGGATTTGAAGTGGAGTCGATTGGATAAGCACTAGCTTAGGAACAAAAGCAATCTCTTGATGATAATATTGGAAAAATTTCAAGGGGATACTGTGTTGAGGTTTTCATGGAGAATTAAAATGTGGAAATTGCGGTGGAAGAGTTCAGTAGGCATGGGTAGAGAGGGGATATTTGGGCTCCTTTGCATGGTTGTTGTGGAGGACGTGGGCATAGTGGCTTCAAAACGGAGTGAGCCGCTTCTCCAATCATTTAAAGATCAAATAATTCATTACTATTACTTGAAACCTTGTAATCTTCAAGAATATTCTTTAAATTTTATGTGGTATATCTCAAGGAAGATCTGTAATGGGCTTTGGGTGAACCATAACCTTCAATAGACTTGAAAGGCTCTTGGTGGCTCAGTTTTCATGTTGTATATTAGTTAATTATTTTCATTTGTACTTCTTATTAGGTTATATCATATTGTGAGTAGTTTAACCGGGCTTGGTACCCTCTGCATACTCATTATTCCCACAGGTTATCGGTTGTTTAATTAAAAATGATATAATTCTATGTGGATGTAAAATTAACACCTCCCTGATTCCATTACTAGTATTTGGTAGTATGTGGTGTAACTCTACTAGTGGGGAGATTATGATCCTATTCTAGCTTTCTCCTCCCTTTACCTCACGTGTATTCCATGGTTTGTTGTCAAATTGGGTCCACCAACAAAACTAGTTTGGAAACCAAGATTTAGTTGTTTCAATATAGTGTATTGTGAGTCAAAATTCCTAGCCATTTTATTATTAGTTGAAAATGCAATTCCACTGCATGTGCACCAAGCGTGGGGGATGAGTTCGCGACCCTCAGGGTCACAATAGAGCCCATCAACATTCCTAGGATTTCGTTGATGCCTACCAGGCAATAGGTCCTCCTGATAGTCAGGAGGAAATTCATAATTTGGAGTCCTATGTTGTTCATGGAAGATAAGTCTTCTCGAAGTTTAAGATTCCGGATGAAGTTTCCACCTAGATTCCTGACTAGGGCATACTCGGGGACAATGGGAGCATTATTTTGGAGCGTTGGATTTATACTTAAAGATGAATACTTTGCTTGGCAAGATATTGATGGATAAGTAGGCAAAAAGATATAACATCTTCGCTAGCTTGGAGAATGTCAAAAGGGTGCAACGCAATCAAATCTTTCAGTTAGGAAGGATTGAGGAGAGGTTAACACACATTGAGCTTCAATTTCAGTGTGAACTTGTCTCACATGCTCCTCTAGATTCAAGTACTAGAGATCCAATTCTAGGCACTTCTTCAAACACTTAAGTCTACATGATTATCTTCAGTTTTGTTTTCGTGGTAAATCTATATATAGTCTATGTATGTTATATTTGTCGAAACTTCTAGAATTTTGGACTAAATACTCTATCCTTAGGTCTTCAAAAATATTTGGATTCCCATTGGGAATATTGAGACCACTTACCCAATGAATGATGTGATGATGATTCGTGATAGATATGTATGGTTTGATTGATATATTAAGGTAATAAAATTTAAACTTACAAAAAAAATAAAAGATAAAAACTCTAATAACGTAGCTATATAAATTAAGTGGTTACTAAACACTCATAGACATGAAACACTTATGTCATGATAAATCTCATATAGGACAAACTGGAATGTCCTTCAAAACCAGTCTAAAGAGCATATGGTCGACACTTACTATAATTGAATCGCTAAATCCGCCATCGTAGAACACTCCCACAATAAAAAGCATTTAATCTATTCCGACAAATCCAAAATGTTGGCCTCTGTTCCCTTCCACTCAAACAATGTCATTAAGGAAGCTCTTGAAATTGAAAATCACCATAACAACTTTAATCGGGAAGATGGGTTTTAGTTAAGCTAGTCTTGGAAGCCTACTATCCATTTTGTGTCCTCTAATGTTAATCTTAATGCTTCTTAAGTTGTACCCTCCTTCTCCCCTCCCTCCAACCACCCTTTTTTCGATCTCTTTCCTATTGTTAACCCCCTTCCTTACCCCCATCTTGCCCCTCTATCCTTTTATTGTTATTAATATTAATATTATTATTAATAGTTATAATCTAATTTTATAATATTTCTTTCAGTTACTCTTTTTCCCTTTCGTAATCCTAATTTAATATAATCTAATATGTATTATAATTTAATTATTTTTGTACTAAATTAATTCTATTTTATTCTATTGTTTTTATTTCTCTATAACTCAAATTATTTAATAATCTAGATCTAATTACTGACAAATTATCGAGACCTATTCTATTCTAATATTCATATTCAGCCATAATTTCAAGTATTAATGTCAATTTGACCAAATCATAAATGATTTATTTTTTTGTTTGTCAAGTTGTGTGAGTTTTCTAGAGATTACATCATGCTTGAGCTATGGCTTGATAAATTGCAGCCCATGGACATCGAAGCTGCAAAATCACCTGGGGGTTGAACCCGACTTGGCCCACACCAACCCTTAACAATATACCCCATCACCATTATTCTACACCCCATGGGGAAATCTTAAATGCTATTAATCCAACTCTAAGTTTTTATAATTGTGTAGTCTAACTTATATAGGAAATGGCCTTTTTCACGACATTTTTATGGTTAATAAAAATTTGAGTTTAAATTGTTTAATTTGCATAATTCGAGTGCCCCACCGGTATTTCAGGGTGCTTATTCCATTTATGCACTCAAATATGTATTTTAAATAACAAAAAAACTTCAAATTGTATTGTTGGATTTTGGTGAATCTTGGTGAAAAAGTCTATTTCGTCTATAAGTTAGACTACACCATTATAATTTACCTAATTTAACCTTAATATCTTTATATTTTTCTCCCCCTATTCTATTCCAATCCTTAAAATAATCCTTAATTTGTATTCTATTCCAATACCAATCTTAAATGATATTAATCTAACTATAATTAATTATAATTTTCCTAATTCAAGCTTAATATTTTATATATCCCCCGCGAATTCCATAATTTACTCCAATCCACTATCAAAATAATCTTAATTTAAATCTATTATTTAATACTAAATTATAAATCTCATTCTTAATTCCAAATAAAATTATAATCTTTGTAACAATAATATCAATTTGACCATATCAAAAATAGATTTATTATTTATTACTTGATTTCATTTTGATTTAATATATATATTTGATTGTATATAATTTTTTCTATTCCTGCAGATTTCAACAATTAATAATAAATAAAATAAATTAACCATTATGTCAATCTTCAAATCCTTTTCACTATGCCTATCAGTTATATCCTATCTCTAACGATCATATTCTAACCCTATTTATTCATGATCTAGTGAAGTGTTCACCAAAAATGTTAGACATCTCAATGAGAACTCACAGTTATCTAGAAATATTGACCATCATCATCAAGTTATGAACTGTAGAAATCTACATGCTAAAAATCTCACATTGCGAAGATTATAAAGTCATAAAAATGAACTAATTATAATTTTATTATTATTATTAAAATAATTAATATAGCAATTGAATGTATATACGTTTAAAAAACCATAGAACAAGATTCTTAACCATGGAGATTCACCCCCACTTTACCACTGAGATTATTAACCTATAAATAAACATTGTTACAATACCCTAGGCCAATATTATGGATTTTTAATACCACATGCCCAAAAAATACAACTCATCTTCATATCACACATGTTCACATGACATAGCAAAGGGCTTAAATTCTTTTTAAAAAGATCTCGACCTTTGATATGTGACTACTACTACAAATATTCTAAAATATTCCATGAAGGTTAATTCCCTACCATCCACCTAATAATTATTAATAGTTAGATTAAAATTCTAAAAGGCCTATTTCAAAATAAACATGCCAATGTAATTAATATTATATTTATTTTAATTTTAAATTTATTACTTTATTTTTTTGTATATCACAACTTTATATCACCTAAATATATATATGTACGAACCATGTCAAAGAGTGAATCCTTAACCAACTAAGTATTGCTTAAGCGTAAATCAAGCTTAGAATACTGGTCATGGATTAGAGTGTAATGTCCAAAAATCCATGGATTGAGCTAGTGGTAGCGAGGATCATTACAAACTATATAAATTTTCTTGTAAAAGCCACGATAACTAAGTATACGAAAGGTTATAAACATGCACAAAAACTCTAAATTATAACTGTTATTAGGCTTACTAATGGTTTCCTTGTGGCACAAAGAGGCCATGCAACCAACCAATAGGGGCAAGATGTGTAGGGTGCCCAGGAGGTGGAGAATCCTTGTCTCGAAGCAGTGTTGTTTCCAATCGCTACAATTAGTCGTCCATGTTTTGGTGATGTAGGTGAATCTCCTCCATGCAAAGAAGGAGCCCATCCCTACTCTCATTATGGTCGAAGAGCCCATCCCTACTCTCATTATGGTCAAATAAGACCTTTCTTATCAAATGTTTGATAATCTAATATAAATCCATTATGTGTAGGTACTAATTGCGACAAGATCTTGGTGTGCATTGATCAAGGACCCAATCCTCCACGTCTGCCATAACTTATGATTCTGACATTCCATCTCTCTCATTAACCAAATCTTGCTCAATGTTTGGTAATTCAAGTTGAACGACCAAGGGAGCATTCTCATGGAAACAATTTAATGAGGCTCGAGATGGGCCAAGCTAGTGAGTTTCCTGGACAACTGCAGCCTCGCCTCCTCTTCTCGAATGTGTTTTCTCCCTCAACATTGGAGGGAAAGCAAGGAAAGTGCAAAGGTATCAACTGGAGCATGAGGTGGAAGGATAAATGAAGAGAGGCGAAGGAAACCAAGGGAATATGAGGTGAAAGTGCAAAATAAAGCGACAAAAGGGAGATAAATGAAGTGGGGTCAAGCTCTAAAATAGATATTGACAAGACCAAAATTGTTTTACTCTGAGAAATAAAGGCCAAATGGGAAGTTGGAAACCAAGAAGTAACAATGAGGACAACAATATACTTAAGGCGAAGGAAACCAAGGGAATGTGAGGTGATAGTGCAAAAGAAAGCGTGAGCAAAAGGGAGATACACTAAGTGGGGGTAAGCTCTAAAACAAAATGACAAGCCCAAAATTATCTTACTATGAGTAATAAAATCTATATGGGAAGTTGGAAACAAATAAGTAACAATCAGGACAACAATATACCTGAGTGGAGCGAGGCCTACTGAAACTGGGGAAAAGGGAATTGTGTTTTCTGCAGCCAAGAGAAGGACGATGTGTGGAGCGCTGAGGGTAACTCACTGCTTTCAAAGACAACGGGACTAGGCCCTAGTCCTTCTACTTGTAGGAAAAAATAATAAAACCATTAAATCTTTTTCCCTTTCGTCACCGTCAACTAACTTGCCGAGTGATATAAATGATATAAAGAATATGCAACCTTTCCCAACCTGACCTGTGCATATGCTAAGTCATTTTGGAACCTCGCGCCATTGAAGGAGAGCCTCCATTTTCATCTCTATAGAGTAAATGCGTAGGAGAGAATAATAGCCCCAATATGCCTTCACTCGGGGAAACTTCAATGTAATCCCCAACCTCCTTGCGATACAATGCACAAATGGACACCTTGCACTTTGAACCTACTAGATGACAGCTAGTTAGAACCTTGTCTTACATGTTGTTCATAGAGATCTTGATGGTGCACCAGGGGTTGTCTTCATGGCTTCGTACATGGGTATGGGTCACCCCCATCAAGGTTTTAAATTTATTAAGTCAAAAAAGTAATTTCAAATGATAAAAGAGTTGTGTTTAAATATTATTATATTTACAAAAGGTAAGCTTAAATTAAACATATATTTAATCATTTTTAATTCGTTTTTTATTAGATAATGGATTTATATTTCAAGTTACTATTTGATGAATAAATGTGAATTACTTTAACCAATAAAAATAAAAGTGAACCCTTTCAACTTTTGAAAGGTTTTAATTTTTTTTTTGGATAATGCAAAAGGCCTTCATTTAAAAAAAATGTAAACTTTTTAAAGTCAGTTACCATTTATGAAGGAAAAAAAATATTATATAATTTTAAATGACATGTCATATTTTCCACAACTTATCAACATCCAACTCTCCCAATTATTATATCTTTCATATAATATGAGGATGGATGTGATACAAGAGAAAAATACCCATTACTTTCCTTTGGTATCTAAAAACTAAAATAATCTCTATTATTGTTCGGTGGCATTTATTCCTTGATATGGTGTATCCATCCACAATATAAAATCCATCACAAACTCATATTTAGATAATCATGTCATTATATTAGCATATTCACCATTTTAAGTGTCAATGTAAGCTTCCAAGAGCAGCTTGCACATTATCATTTTGAATCACCAATTGAATTCATGTGTTAAGTACACTTGTTATCCTTGTTGGTATGATAATCAGAATGATGTTTAATATCATGTGTTTAGATCCCCACTCACCATAATTTCATTTCGTTTGTTGTTTCATATCTACTCTTCTCTTTATAGAATAACAAAACAATTAGTAATGGGTTATGGACGTAAATTGTAATTGCAATACGAGCTTATTTGAAAGATTCACTATGGATATGTGGTTCAATGACAATTTTAAAGAGAAAACGATAGACATTGACTAAACAAGGAAATCAAGTCATCCTACTTTAGTCATGTTCATATAATATTTCTCCTCTCTAAAAACATCTAACATATTTGATAAATATAACATGTTTATAGCAAGGCATCCTTATCTCGATTACATACTCTGGGATATTCCCAAAATTTGTAATCAAGATAAGTTCAACATTTATAGCACTGTTATCTAATATTTTATTATTATTTGAGAATATTTGTTGACCTCTCAACCACTTATTATATAGTTCATGGCATCCACATTATGAAAAATAGATACTTAGGTAAAAAACACATAATTAATGCTTGAATCTAAATCTTTAAAAAATCCACAATCTTGTGTTGGTTTGGTCAAGTTCATCGTAAACATAATGCAGAGTTTTTCTTTGTTTCACACAAAACTATTTTAATGATTTTGTTTGAGATAAAAAAACACTATTAAGGTTAGTGATAACTTGTATCTTCTTATTCAAGTTTATGTATGAACTTGCACAAAATGTTCCTTGTCAATACCCCAAAATTGGGATTAATAGTAATTATTGTGATCTTTTATTCATTCAATTTTATGCATCTTTATTTATCACATTCTTTCACTTTTTATTTTTTTATTTTTCGAAACATTGGATTTAGTGTGGTAATACTTTAATTGTTAAATATTTGAGAATGTTCATTATATCTCTTTCCCTTTGCCTTAGTGCAAGCCCAAAAGCAATGAGATATATCATTTACAACCTTAATGCTTGGAGAAACATTGTTTATGTTTTGATGGGATTCTTGTGTAAGATATGGATAAGGTAACATAATTAATGTTATTATGAGATATATGCAATAGGGATTATGCTCTAAATCTACAATATCATGCATGGTTTGAAAGATAAAGTAATCTTTTAAGGGCATCGCTAAGAATAACATAATTGGTTGGTTTTAATGAGTAATTTTCTTTCGTGTTGTGTTTGTATTGACCTTAAAAATTGTAGAGGTATTACGCTGCATAATAAGAAATGGATGGAATCATACTAGATTTGCATGTTCCGAGAGCCCTATAATGCAAGAAGACTCTCTTCATGATTTTTATAGTGTTTTGATAGAATTCTCACCCTTCAATAAAAACCTCAAGTTCTATGACAATTTATTATTTATTAATAATATTTACAATAAACATGACTCCTATTGTTAACGAGATGTATGCTTGAGATATTAATGTAAGGGAGAGTGCTCAATCATCACATGCATACACAAAAATAATCATCTCTTATATGGGTGCGACAAAAAGGTTTAATTATGACATTGTGTCTAAAGCTTTACTTTGTCATTTTTAATACTTTGAAATTATTTTGAAGAAAATGAGTATGGATCAACATTAATGATTTTTATGTTTGTTTAGTAAGTTTTAGCATTATATAAATTGGAAAAACAAATTTCATTTAAAATAATTTTATTTTGAAATGTGTAATTGGTTCACTATTATCAATTGAAGTTTAAGTATTTTTGCAATTTTTCATCCATGGGTTGGATGAAAGTATACCCTTCAAATTAAAATAAGCACTAGCCCTTCAAATTTGATCACATGTCACTTTCATCCTCTATTATAGAGTATACAAACTTTTCTTGATATAAATAAATTTTAAAGGGATAGATTATAAAAGAATTTAAATTAGATATATGAAAGAGGGTGAATGTATTGAAGTAAAGCTTTAAATTCTTATGGATAAATATATATTAGTATAATTCAACAAAATTTTAAAGTATTTATATTTGTATGTAAATTTGTGTTCTTGTGAATCAATATATATGAATCATTATAAATTAACAAACTAGGAAATGTCGATTAGGCATCAAAACACTTAATTCGTGATACATCTCCTGTTGTTAAAACTAGTGTGGCCATATAAATTAAATGGTTGGTAAACATTGTTAGGCATTAGTCCATGACAAGCATCAGAATACTTACTAAAAAATCATAAAAGCTTACTAAATGATAACTTTAATTTTAAATTATTATTATTGATATTATTATTTTTGTTTGTTTGTAAAGTTGTCTAAGTTCTCTAGAGATTACAATAGGCTTGACTTGTAGCTTAAGAAACCACAACCCAGGGACATCTAAACTGTCAAAATCACCCGAGGATTGCGCTCGGCCTTGGCCACACCAACCCTTAACATGGCTAGATTTTTGCCCACAGAGTTTCGAACCGCTGAACTTCACATCATGAAGTGACTTAACAGTACACCCCATCATTGTCTATTCTACACACTACAACAAAGATGTGTGATTAGCTCCCTTTTTTGCTTCCAAGGAATGTTTTAGTGTACATTTCTCCAAATTTTTGAAAAAGTCGACGTTATTTATCAGGATGGCGCAATTTTGTTTTTTTGTAAGTCAAAGTTTTTCATTATTCAAAAGGTATGTACAAATATGTCAAAATGCATGTGGCCTTACCTTGATCAGGTTTGTTGACCAATGTTATTACCATGCTATAGACAAAAAACAAAATACCCAACTGAGAGGTCCACATCCTTATAGACCTTACACAAAAAAAAAAGAACTAAAAAGACACTAGTTACCATAATCAATCATTAGAAGTGATAGAAACAGGATTGTCTGGCCCCATTCTTGGAGGAGTAGGTGGGCAGTATAGACCGTGGACATGTTGCTCAAAGTGAGCAAGCCAAGTTTCTAGCTTCTTGAGCTTCTCTGTCAGTATATTTTTTCCATGCCAAACAACCACAATTCATTCACGAACGTGACATTGAATGTAATGGAGTTGCTCCAGCTTAGCCATAACTCCCTTGTGCTCTTCCCTCTGGACCTTGTCATGAGATTCCAACATGTCCATGACAGATTGGAACATCTCAGGTTGTGCCGAATTCTCGTATTGTGACCAACAACTGCATGTCCAACTGACCCCATAGTTCTTATCCTGCCACTCCGCCCCCGTGAGCTTGGAGCTTGTCCACTGTCTGTGCCCCTACTCTTGTTGCCTACCCCACAATTGCCCTATGCTAGGATCCTGGAACCCTTGCTGCCCAAAGGACCGATCATTGATATTCTCCTACTGCAAACTTCATGCCCCCCATGAGCTTTACCTCGCATAATTTCGACATCATGACTACTACAATCAACATAGACTTCCACACTACCACCCCAAGCACCAACAAACTCATATGCCTCCTCTCTTATTTAGGACAATTCCAGCTTTGCCAACACAGGAGCTCGCGAGGATCGGGGAACTGACTTCATCCTGGAAGCCTAGCTAAAACCCAGAGTCCCATAATGAGCCCAAATCGACACTAATGTCCACCCACTCAGCCCTTGAACTGCACCACCAACAACTACACACTCTACCAGCCAGTCGAACGCCACAAGAGGCCCTGCACTCCACGCCACAGCTAGAAGAGACGAAATGACCCAACCCTTTTGGTCTCCACCAATTGAATTCACCACTAATCTATTTCTGAACTAGGACAATACTGCCAAATGACCCCTCACTAGGAGGGTCGAAAGGAAAGCTGCCCAACTACATGCAGGGAAGGAAAAACACACAACTCCCAGAAGCCAGAACATCACTAGAGCCACTAGGCTTCCCCAAATGGAATTCTTCGTTCAACAGAACCATGAAAGAAAAACCAGACAATTCCAATCATAAAGAGCCAGAATATGGCCTACTCTAGAGCCCCATCCCAAGCAAAATCACCATCACTAGAAACCCTGGTACCATTGGCAAAAGCGCCAACCACTATACACAAAGAGACACAGTACCACCACTCGAAATAAAAACTCAAGAAATTACCTAGGCCTAAGACACCTATACCCAATACCAACCACTTCTCCAACCAGCAGACCCTCTGGCCAAAAAATGAAAAGGAAAGTTTCACCCATAATGGTTAGGAGGGAGTTGTTACCTTAATAATCGTGCAGGAGGAGTGACACTTGGAGGTCCACCACCATACCCACATGACCTAGAGAAAAGGAACCATAGACCAATTCACATCCCATAGCGATCCAAATACCATCTGGACTACTACATGATCGACACTACTTAACCACCTTATCATAGGCACCACGAATCCTCAAGACAGTCCTATTCCCTCTCGCGCAGGTGAGAGATGATGTTTCACACTTTTTGAGGCAAAGACATTAACCACAGCATAATGGGAAGGAAGATTTACTGCCCTCCTCCACCTATGTCAAATGTCGTATGTCACGCTTTAGACATCAATGAGTTCCAATTGTCCACCACCCCCATTGGGGAATCCTCCTCTCTATGGACAATTTTGCAGAGCTCATCTAGAAGAGGGAATTGGAGAGGAATGACCAATCAAGGAGAAGTTCTTGGTCAGTATGATCACTTCCCCAACTAGCTAACCTTCCTGCAACTTGGTTCCCTTGCCTTCGGACATGCTTTGTGATTATATATTCTAAGGAGGATAATCATGATTGGATTCTCTCACAGATGAATTCTAGTCTCCAACTATTGACCACATTTTCCAAAGGGGATCCATTGATTAGCTTCTGTAAGATAGAAATTACGAGTTGGAAATCCCCTGAGACCTACAGATTGGTTAGATCCATCTTTTTCACTAATTGGAGGCCCTTCTCCAAAGCTAATAGCTCTACAACATTATTGGTAGTATTCCAGACGACACTGCAAATAGTTTAATTACCTTTCTCCTAGCATCCCGGATTAGGCTACCTAATCCTGTAGGGTTGGGTTTTTCCTTAGAGGCACCACTAAAGTTGAATTTGAAGAATCTTGGAGAGGACCAAAGAAACTTGTCTATTGATGATCTTCTCACTGATCTCACCCTAGAGGTATCTGAAGAAGAGGCAGCTAGACAAAGCTCCATGGCCTGAAGAATAGAGGACTCCATTCCATCATCTTTCCAGTCTTCGTCCTCCCATCTTTTAACCAATATGGACTCTTTAATGCTGTGTTTGATTGCTTCCCATACATGATTGGTCATGATAGGCTTTGAGTGGAAGACCACCTTATTCCTAGCTCTCCAAAGTTTCCATAAAGTAAAACCTTGAGAAAGGTGCCATGCTCTATAGACTATTGGATTCTTGAAGAGGTTCTAGTGCCATAGCTCCAACTATTCTTTTAGGCTATTCATTGATCGGTCTTGCTTTCCAAAAATATTTTTTATTTGCATCCATAGCTCTTATACCACCGGGAAAAAGTTGAGGAGATGATCTGTTGTCTCTTCCTCCTTTATACAAAGAGGGCACCATGATGGGCCTTCAAATTTTTTTCTATTAATCCTATCCTAAGTAAGGAGTTTGCCCTAATCGATTAGCTAGAGGAAGAAGGCTACTTTGGGCCATAAACCTGAATACCAGATTCATCTCCAAAGAGGGTCTTGCTCAGGGTCCTCAGTGGTTGAAAGAATGACATAGGCTACCTTTACTGAGGACATGTTGTTGTAGTGTTTTCCTCTCAAATATGTACGAAAAGTAAACACTTAAGACCATGGATGACAAATAGTCTCAACAATATAAATGGATGTTACATTATAGATCTGCAGTAACTGATAGAAATTAAACCTGCCAAAGTTCTTATCTATGCCACAATCATAGTTAAACAAAAAAAAGAAACAGTAATAACTCCAATCATCCAATGGAAACTAGATTTACAAAAATTAGATTTTATTATAACACACATGAAGGGAACAAATAAATGTTACCAGTCCCCCTCTATGGGATGGGTTCTTGGCTATCCTCAAATGTTTTCAGCTTGTGTAGAGTCTCTCTCCTCTATAACGTGTAAACCCAACAAATAAAATGTTTGAGCTCAATGGGAAGTCAAATTTAAGAAAAGTGGTGTGCGACAATGAAAATAATCAGAGTTACAGCAGTGAGTACAACAATGAAAATAATCAAAAGTGAATAATGAATGGAAAACTCTTCTATTTATAACAAAATATTGAGTTATCCTCGAATAATGAGCAATAATAAAATACTATTAACCGCATTCTTGGAATAACCACTTGGAATATTTTATTATATTTGGTTAGGACGGAAAAAGTATTTAAACTTTTATTTAGAAATAATAAATAAATAAATGATTTATTTATCATCTCAAGAAATTGGTTAAGAAATAATAAACAAATAATGATTTATTTAATTATTCATGAGGGATTTAGTCAAATTTGACAAGGACTAATAATTAATTAGTGATTAATTAATTATTCATAGAGAAAAATATGATAATTAATAATTTATCTGTTGATTTTTCATAATTGGGTCAAAAATGACAAGGAATATTAATTGAACAAATGTTTAATTAATTATTCCTAGAAGAAATTAAATAAATAGTGATTTATTTAATTATTCTTCGTGGGTTTAATTATAAACTACTTAACAAAGGTGGTTTATTACATAATTTCTCACAGTGAAAGCAATTTTACTATGGTAAAATTGGCCTTACATGGTGTACTTCGATCCATCTAGTAAATTAGGCTAGATGATCAATTTTTTGGTGATAACGTATGCCACCGGAACAATGGCCCCACCAGAGTTTGTTTGTATCATCACTTGACAATATGAGGAATTTTTGGAGAATGTTAGTCATATGATCCCATGGCAAGGATGGGTCACGATCCGTCCAATGAGCTTGTGACTTCCATTCTCTTGATCTGGAGGGTGGATTGGAAGCTACCCAGAAATATTTAATGAACACCGCCCCTAATTGAGAGGTGAAGTTCTGGATGTCCCTAACATTTTCCAATTGAGTCAACTTGGGTTGTTGCATCCATGGTTCCTCCCAAAAATTGGCCTTGTGACTATTATGTATCTCCCAGAATCCATGCTTCTGAATTAAGTGTCTACTTTCTTTAACCATAGTCCAAATGGAAGAGCCATCAGGCAGGGTCTAAGGGCCTATCGAAGGATCTCAGGTATATTTCTAACCAAACTTGTGACACCGCAACATTTTCCATGTTTCTTGTCCTCCCTACAGTCATTTCCACCAAATATTTGCACCTAGAGCCTTGGATAAGGTCTCCAGGTCTTTCAACCCAAGACACTAGTGAGTTTTAGGCTTGCAAAGTTTATCCCAGGAAACCAAGGACCATTTTCTTCCAATCTAAATGCCCGACCAAAGGAATCTATGAAATTTAGAAACCAATTATTTGTAGACACTCTTTGGGGTAGGGAGTGTCAAGAGTTGGTAGATGGGGAGGGCTTGCGGAAGTGATTTAAGGAGAATATGTCTACCTGTCGAGCTTAGATTCCTGAACATCCAACTTGAGAGTTTGCGATCCAAACGTTCAAGAAGATATTTCCAACATGATGAACTTAGCGAGTTTGATACCAAGGGGATCCCCAGATAAGTACTAGGCAATGAGCCAATTCGGTAACCAACGGAACTTGCTAGGTGATTTTGAACCCTAGGTTGAGTATAAAAAAAAAATGTCATATTTTTTCCCAGTGATCATTGTTCTTAAAGCTTGCTGGAAAACTTCCACGATGGAACTCATTTGATGAAGTTCTTGTAATGTAGGCTTACAAAAAATCATATTATAATCTACAAATTAATGGTGCGATATAGGAGGGGCCTCTGAGGAAATTCTCAGACCTTGAAGGAGACCACGTTCAGAGACTGACTTGATTAATCTCCCCAAGCCTTCTGCTACAATAATATGCATGAAAGGGAAAGGGAATCCCCTTACCTCAGAACCCTCGATCCCCTGAAAGGGTGAGAGGGAGTACCATTGAAAATAATAGAGTAGAAGGGGGTTTCTATCATGGGTTACACCCAAGCAATCCAAGAGAGAGAAAAAACTAAAGCTTCAAGAACAAAAAGGAGATAATTCCAGCTCATATGATTGTATGCTTTATACATATCTAATTTGATGAGCATACCTGGGGTATTAGAGGATTTCAGAGAGTGCACCATTCATGAGTAATGATGATTCCATCTATGATCGGTTTGTCTTCAACAAATCTAGTCTACTCAGAGCTAATGATGTATTTCATTAAGGGTTTAAGCCATCGAACCATGATGCATGAGATTATCTTATAAATAACATTGCATAAGGCTATAGTTCTAAAACCATTTGGGTCCACCGCCACACCTTTCTTTGGAATAAGAGTCAAGAAAGTGGCATTTAGACCTGACCAAATTCTCTGGGATCGACAAGCTTCTTCCACCAACTCATGGATTTCAGGACCTAAAAAGGACCAGTAGGTTTTAAATAAATTCAAGGTGAAACCATGTGGCCCCGGGGCCTTATTGGAGGGGAGATTTGCGTACCACTTCTTCTACTTTCACAAAATATATCTCCTGCATTAATGTCTCATTTTTCCCTTCTGAAACCAATTGAGGGATACATTGCCTGATTCTATAGATAACTTCCCTCCTGTCTACTTGAGGCTCTATAAACAGAGTTTGGAAATGGAAATCAGCATATCTATGATATCCTCATGTTGAACAAGCCTCTATCCATGTTGCCAAATGAGGGAGAATATTGTGTTAACCTACCTATGTTTTATCAGTGTTTGTTGGAAAAACTTTGTATTGCACTCCCCTACTTTGAGCCATTGAACTCTTGATTTCTGCTTCCATAAAATCTCCTCTTGTTTCCTTCTTTACTCCAAGGCGACAAGGACCCATTCCTCCTAGGCCTCCAACTCCTCCATCCTTCCCTCTAGAATAATCCTTTGGTTGATTATTTTCATTTCATCCTCAAGGGCCCATTTATCCTTATTAATATTGCCAAAGTAAGAGATGTTCCATTCTTTAATCCACTTTTTGAGCTCCTTCAACTTGAGCTAGAAGCTTTCCATGAGATTAAGCCCAAATAACATGATATCCTTCCACCATAACTCTAAATTTAAGATGAAGTTTGGTTTCTCTAGCCAAAATGCCTTGAAATGGAAAGACCTATTTCTTGGGGCCATTCTCAGATCAATTTTTGGCCGAATGGGCTAGTGGTCAGATCCTAAACAAGGAAGAATAGAAGCTTGAAAATATAGGTCTCGCTGAAGGATATTATCAGAGATGAGAAATTGGTCTAACCTCGAGGTGATTTGATGCTTACCTCCCCTTTGATTATTCCATGTGAAAATACCATTGCTGAACTCTATAAACTCCGTGTTTATTTCTTGAATGGTTTCCTGAAAGGCTTGAGAGATGGGATCTAATTTGCGAACGCCTCCCTTCTTTTCACTCGAGTTCTTGATCATATTGAAGTCCCCAATAAGGATCCAACTATCATCAACCAAAATTTCTTTCAACTTACAGACACTATAAAGAAAACCAACCTTCTCTCCAGGGATCGCTGGTCCATAGACCATTGTTAACCAGACCTTTGTAGAGGAGCCTATGCATTCAAATTATCTAGAAATACTATTGGGGAAGGTTATCCAAGATCTAAAGGAGATAGATCTGTTCTCCCATATAAACCCTAACCCGCCCATGCAATCCTCCACTAGCTAACAACGATGCACAATTTCACCTAACTTCTCTTATGATACTTTAGTTTCATGTAGAACTATGATATCCGAATTTTCTTGATGAATCCGTTCTTTGAGATGCCTCAACTTACCTTTTGAGTTGAGGCCCCTTATATTCTATATTTCACTTTCATTGAAGGGGGTGGGGAATAGATCTCCAGTAGTAGTCTATGAGAACATTGGCCTGTCCTGAGTTAATGAAAATAGCTCTAGATTCCTTGATTACCTCTCTTTTGGGTTTTCTGCCTTTCCTCTTCTTTTCTAAGATCGAATTGGACTCCACACGTTGAGTTGAGGCTCCCTTGTCCTAGACTACAAGGGTTGAATGTGAAGAAGATTCCAAGGGGGCCTGACGCTGTTCCCATTCTTTGAAGATATAGTAAAATTGATCCAGTTGCTCTTGAGGTATATCCTATGAACCGTCCTTGGCCTAATTCCTCAAGAAGGACACCATGATCTGTTCATCATAGTTGAGTTGATCCATTCTTATGTCAGTCTCTAACGCTTGCTAGACTTGAGCTAGAACCCTTTGGATCTCCTAACCAGTTGACTGTGCCTCTGGGGATTTTCTTTTACTTGTTTACTTACTGTTAGGGTTTTCAGGATCCACTTCGACTTCCATCGCCTGTTGTGGATAGGCCTCTATTGTAGGTGCTTTTGGGCCTTTTCTTTGTTATAGGACAAATTGACCTCCTAATCAACTCAGAGGTGAAAGACAAGATGACTGAAGCAATGAACACAATTGCAGGCCCAAAATCCACACTAACGCTCTCTATACACTAACAACCTGCTTTATAAAGCTTGTTACCACGCATAAAGGAGCGTTAGTCACTCTGCTAACTCTTGTTGTTAGGCTAGGGGGAGCGTTAGTGAACTTAAGTGATGTTGAGAAGGTCATGCCAACGAATCTGCTCATAAATATCTAGATATTAAATCCCTAAATTTGTGCAAGAAAATAAAGGAAACTCCAAAAATCAAGATATTTGGAGAAATTCTATTATGAGAATGAAGGAAAACGGGGAAAAGCTTGTAAACAGGGCAGGTTGATGGTTTTTGCCCTAATGAAATCTATATGGAGCTTGGCAGCCCTAATTCGATTTCTATATAAACAACGAGAGGGCCATTGGAAAAGGGATCAGAGAATTTTGAAGGATAGCCCATAGAGCTGTTGTGAACTATCATATTCTTGAAGGAGCTAGCTGAAAGAAGGAGAAAGAGAGGGGAAGAAGGGGTAAGGAAGGCTGATACAATGGATTGTTGTAATCACTCTTCGATTCTGAATATAGAATTGGAGTTGTGTTCCCTACTCCAAAGTGTCGGTGATATTGTGCATTTATTTGTTCATTCTGATACTTGTCGAGTTGAGTAGTTAAGTTATACATTTATACATGTTTGTTATGGATTCTTACATTTGTTTTCAAAAGCATATGTTTTGATTGGTTTGCCTCATCCTTTGTGTAGGAATTGTCTTGGAGCCAGCTTAGAAGGAGTTCTTCATGGCGCACAGAGATCCCCAAGTGAATCTATAAGGAACCAAAGGTGATCCTCTTTCCATACCCTGTTAATTTGTGTTTGATAGATGAACATGTGTGTAACTGGTAGCTTTTGTAGATAATCTTACAGTCTGTCAAACGACCTGGGAAGGCCTTTGAGGGTAGTTTTCATCCCATGCATTTTACCCCATAGCATAATTAGAGACTCCACTGGGGACTATACATATAGTTCTCGGTTACCCGAACTCCTCTCATATCTTCTCTTTCTTCTATGAGCTTCCCGCTTCTTCAAATCCTTTTCTGATCCACCATCTATCTTTTTGCATCCTGCAAAGTTGCATTCTCCTTAGAAAATGATCCTAAAAGCCCTCTTTTTGAGCTATTTCCCTCACTAACGCAGGTTGCTAGTCTACACAGAGCTTTATAAAGCTCTTTGACTGTGCACAGGGAGCGTTTTTTTTTTTTTTTTTAACATGATTGGGTGCTTATCTATTATAAAAACTGCTGAATATGAGCGCTGTTACAAGGAGTGGGGAGAGAGGAAAAGAAGTCCAAAATGGGCGTGCAGGCCCTGACTTCTTAGTAGTAACCTTATAGCTGATATACTGAAATAAGAGACGGCTATATTGCCTTACAAAGAGCCCTGCAAGAAAAAAAAATTTGTTGGCCATGTGATTTTTTACCAAAACTGATTGACTGAGTCCTCCATCTGAATATCCTTCTTGCTTGCTCTGGTGGAGGCCTCAGCTTGCATGGCTTCAGTGATGTTTTTAATGTGTGAGATGGCCTCTTCCAGGTGAGTGCATTTTTCTTTCAGGCTCTCTATTTCAGCTCGCTGCTTTTCCAATTTTTTTCTCTTGGAGCGACTGTCAGCCTGAAAGTCTTCCTTGAGCTCGTTAAAGCGCTTGATGATCCTTGCAATCATGAAACAGTGTTGCTTGCAAAGCGTGCAAGTGTTATTTCCCAGCACGCGGTCCAGAGGATTCTCAGGGGGATTGCTGCCGGCCTGGTTCTCATTCTAAGGTCTGATTTCAGAGGGCTCCACCATGTCTGAGAAGAAAAGAACAGCCAAGGAGATCAGCGACAAAAAGACCTGAGGAGAGTAGGAGTTATACCTCGTTCGATTCGGGAGGAGGCAAGCTTCAAAGCATGGGCTGCCTCGCTTGTTTTCGTTCTTCTGGATCTAGAAGAGAGGATAACGCGCAACTGAGATGGGCTGGGGACGTGCGCTGATGCTTCAATGCTCCTGGTCCAAATAAAAAAACACAGAGACTGCTCTTTGCTGTCTAGAATAGAGGGGAGGGAGGGGTTTATAAAACAACTGAGGAGGCTGGGCGGGCATGGGATACTGAGGGAGAACGTGAACTTGGGCAAACACGGGGTCCTCCAGGAGATCTTTGGTGCATACGAAGGGGATTACGAAGGGACTTATGCCAGAGGTCTCAGGGGATGGGTCACGAGGAGCTTGACAGGATCGAGAATCAAGAGAAGGCCGGTAAATAGGCTGGGAGGATTGGAGCACGCGATTCACGAGGGAGATGTGAAGGGTCAGAGAATCTAGAGAGAAGCAGATGTGATCCGAGTAAGCCTGATAACTGATATTATTTGGATTCTGAGACGTACTTAACTTGCAATTCTGAAGTGATGTCGGGTCAACAGTTCTGCTATGGGATTGCCTTGTCATAGAGATGATCATTCTCCTTTATTTGACCGCTCGACCTGCTGACGACCTTGGAGGCGAAAGAGTCCACTACTGCATTGTTTTCTCTTAAGACATGCTTGAACGTTATTTCTCCCAAATTTTTGATGTTGTGCTGGATCCTGAGCTTTATATTGCTGAGAGTGGCTTTGTTGAAGTCTGATCCTGAGACCAAAGCTGCAATGATGATGGCAGAGTCCCCCATGATGATAGGATTTTTAATTTCCAGCCTATTTAGAATCGAGGTGCCCAGAAGGAGCCTGTATGCTTCAGCCACATTGTTAGATACTCTCCCCCATCCCCATTCATAGCTAACAATAGTTTCTCCTCTGTGGTTTTTAATGATGCCTCCAGCTCCGACTTTTCCTGGGTTGTTCTTGGAGGCTCCGTCGAAATGTAAAGTGGGGCGCTTCTGATCTGAGATCCATTGGTTGACCTCTTCCTTGGTTCCTCTGAGTTTCCAGTGGGATCTCTTCTTATGAGCTTTTGTTTGGGGGTGTTGAAGATTGGTGTAGCTGAGGTTAAACTTGTTGTACCATTGAGTCTCTGCATGCTGCCAACTTGACTGATCTGGGAGAGCAATGAGGTTGGTGCTGATTGATTCTGAGATGATGGCTATTGTTTTAGCTAGGGTGCTGGCTATGGAAGGCTTTTTGTTGTTGAATACATAGTTGTTCCTAGCTAACCAAATTTGCCAACATATAGTGGCTGGGATGCATTTCCACAGTCGGTTGATATTGTGTTTGCCTTTTTGGGGAAGGGATAACATTTCCCCTAGTTTTTCTGAAGAGAGGTAATCTGATCAAAACTTTCGCTGATTTTCATGGGATTTATCACTTGTTTCCAACAACTTTGCGCAATGGGACAGAGAAGAAAGATATGCTGTGTTGATTCCTCCTCAGCGCAGCAGAAGCAGCATCTTGAGGGACCCTGTATTCCTCTTTTCCTTAGGTTCTCAGCAGTGAGGATCTTTCCTTTGAGGAGTGTCCAATTGAAGTGTTTGATCTTTGGTAAACATTCTGATTTCCAAGCAGTTGTGTGGAGATTCCAGTTTGCAATTTGAGTGGTTGCCTGAAGGATTTTGTACCTTTCTTTAACCGTGAATTTGCCTCCGCTAGAATCCTAGATGTACCTATCTTCGACCCCTGAATTTGTAGGTGCAGAACCAGAGAGAGAGCGCTTAAGATTGGACCAGAGGTCCCTGAGGTCGATGGGGAGGTTAAGATCCTTCCAATCTTGCCATATGTTCTGGTTCCAAGTTGATATGTCATACAAGGTAGTTAAATTTCTTTCTTCCATCCAGATCTGGAGTGGTCTAGAAGCTTGATGAAGGTTCCTTGGCTTTGAGCCCATGATTCTGTCTGAACAAATATTGATGCTCTTACCATTTCCAGGGAATTTGGATGTGTTTTCTCTGAATTATGGGAGCACTTTTTTGATGAGTTTCCACACTGGGGTGCAGGGTCTTTCCACTATTAGCTCGGAGAGGAGGTTCGAGTTTGGACCACTGAGGTATTTCATTTTTATGACCTCCACCCACCATGAACCTTTGCCTGTAAGAATTCTCCAAATCAGCTTGAAACCCATAGCCCGATTGGAGAGGCTTGGGATTTTGATAGATAAGCCACCTTTTTCATAAGGTAAAGTTACCTGGTCCCATTTAACAAGGCTAAATTTCTTGGACTCTTGCTTCCCTCCCTGCCAAAGGAAACTTCTAAGGATGATCTCCATGTGTTTGTGAATGCTTGCCGGAGCCAAGATGACCGCATATTGGTAGATTGGGAGGGCTGAGAGGATAGCCTTGATGAGGATTACTCTGCCTGCCAGGTTCAGCCAAGAGACTCCCCAGCTCTGAAGAAGGCCTCTCATTCTTTCTATATGTTTGGCCCATATTTCTGCCTTGACTGTTTCCTTAGCAAGAGGCAGGCCTAGATATGAGAAGAAACTCCAATTTCTTTGCACCGGAATGTCAAGAATCAGGGATATTCTTTGTTTAATTTGGAGAGGGACATTCCAAGTATAGATCTTGCATTTTCTATTGTTCATCTTTCCTCCAGAAGATGCTAAGAAGGCATCCAGCACTTTCTTGAATCTCTTTGCCATTAGACTGGAGGTGCCCCCAATGAGAAGAGTGTCATCCGCAAAGAGCGAATGATTGATCTCTTTGGTCCCTCTTTCAATCCGGATGCCAGTGATCTCTTTTTGCCTTCGAATATTTTCTAAGTGAATACTCAGAGTCTCAGCAATAATAATGAATAAGAAGGGGGAGAGGGGGCAGCCTTGTCTCAGCCCTCTAGAGCTCTTGAAATAGTTGTTGGGGCAGCCATTGATCAAAGGAGCAGTCTAAGGGTTGGAGATGCACCCGTTGATGATACTTATGAAGTTTTTGGAGAGTCCAAATCTTTTGAGAGTTTCTGTTAAGAAGGAGTGGTCAACTCTGTCAAAGGCGTTTGCCATGTCCAGTTTAATTATCATTCCTCTTTCCCCTTTGTTGTAGTTGCTGTGTATAGCTTCTTGAATGAGGATGACGTTGTGAGTGATTTGCTTGTTTGGGACAAAACCTCCCTGATTCTCAGATATCAAGTGAGGAAGGAGTTTTTTGAGCCTATTGGCAAGAATTTTGGTTACAATCTTGTAGGAGACATTGTAGAGAGATATGGGGCAGAATCTATCGAAGGAGAGGGGATTCATTTCCTTGGGGATAAGAGCTATGTGCGAAGACTTGGTGTTTTCTCCCATCTTGTGATTTTGAAAGACATTCTTGACCATCCGCACAAAATATTTTTTGATTGTTTCCCAATGGTTTCGGTAGAAGGCAACCGTGAAGCCATCCGGTCTCGGGGCCTTGTCCTCCTGCATACTGAAGGTAACTGCGCATATTTCCTCTTCTATAATGTCCTGATCCAGATCTTTGTTCTGAGCCTCTGAGATTTTGCTCTCTATTGCATTGAGGAATTCAAAGCTGTCTGTTTGCTGGGGAGCAGTAGAGAGGAGAGATTTGAAGTGGTTGTGGGCTGCTTCCTTGATTTCCTCTTGGTCACTAAGCTGTTTTCCATCTACCTCTATTTTATCTATTTGGTTGCCAGCTCTCCTGAGCTTTATGTTGTTGTGAAAAAAGGAAGTGTTTTTGTCTCCAGCTTTCAGCCATAGACAACGAGACTTCTGTCTTTGATCCTCTTCTTCAGCTCTGTTCTGTCGATAGAGTTCTATGTACATTTCTTTTTCATAGTCTAAATCCTCAGTTGTGTATTGGATATTTTCTTTGGCCTTATTCCACTGCTCCATCTTCAAGAGTAGGTCCGATTTTTTTTTGTTCTCCATGACCACTGCTTCTTTTGCCCACTGTTTAATGACTGATCTCAGCGCCTTTAGCTTTGTTTCCCAAACGTAGTAAGGCGACCCGTTGACTTCTTTGGTCGACTGATTTTTGATGAGGGAGCGGAAATCGTCTTGCAGGTCCCAGATTTTATTGTATTTGAAAGGAAGAGGTACCAGATTTTTGCCTTTGTCCAAATTTAGGATCACAGGTTTATGGTCAGAGGCCGAGGCATGGATTAAATGACTTTTGATGGACTGGAAACTTGCAGCGATTCCTTCTTGGAGTAGGAATCTATCCAGTGTCTCTTTTATATTGGATAAGCCGATCCTTTTATTGCTCCATGTATATTTTCCATTGGATAGGGGAATGTCCATCAAGTTGTGGAGCTGGATTATGGATTCTAGCATATCTCTTGAGGGGTCTGCGTGGTAGTTTCCTCCCAGTTTTTCCTCCATGTTTCTTATTAGATTCAGATCTCCCCCAAGAATTATTTTCCTATTTTGTACAGATTGAAGGTCTGAGGATATTGTTTCCCAACAACGACCTTTGTCCCTGTGATGATTTGGAGCATATATGTTGTATATGTAGTAGATTTCCTGAGATCCTTTGTTTTTCAGATCTGTTCTGACCCACCAACTGCAAAATTGAGAGTTGATGATTTCCCATTTATTCTTGTTCCACATTGTTCCTATTCTACCTGAGGCACCTTCTGAACCAATTGATACCCCAATGAAGTTCTTGAAATTTTGACTTTGGTGTTGAAAGTCTTCTGCCGAAATTTTGGTCTCCTGGATGAGAAGAAGATCTGGCTGTTCCTGCTTTAATAAATCCCTGATTGCTTTTAGTTTTAAGGGAGAGCCCATCCCCCTAGAATTCCAAGAGACCAAGATCATTATTTACCATTGGTTGGGTGAGGACCACTCCTCTCCTTTGCCTTTTCTCCACTTCCTTTCAGCTTGCCTAGGTATGAATCCATTGGTTGCTGCATTCCCGTTGCCATCTCTTTTGCCGCTGTTTCATCTTTGAGCTCTTTGTTTGACTTTTGACCAGCTCTTCTCGGAGGGTCTGTGGATTGATTGGCTTCTTTCATTTTTCCTCTAGTTAGGATTCTATCTGAAGATGGAGGAGGGGAAGGGAGGGTGATCATGTGGGTGGGAGAAGAAGGAGCTTGGGGGGAAGGTGGAGGAGAAGGAGGATCTTCAGCAGACAAGGATTCGAAGGGATTGGAAGTTGAGGGAGGAGATGAGCTGAGAGGAGGGAGGGGAGAGTGAGAAGGGGGATCAGGGGGGGATTTTGAGCTGGGACCTTGAGGGTGGGAAGGTTTTCTCCTTTTCACTGGTTCCCAAGAGCCTTCAGGATTTTCCTCATTTTCAGATGGGTCATTTGATTTTAACTTACTGCATCTATTGGCGAAATGACCATACTCGTGACATACCTTGCATTTGAAGGGGAGTTGATCATAGTCCAGCTGCTGGATGTGCATCCATTGGTCTACCCTGAGCTTGATGGCTTCTGGCAGGCCTTTCCCTAGATCTACTTCAACGCAGATCCTTGCGCATGCATGCATGTTCTCCCTTGGCTCCGATTTTTCAATGTATTTGCCTACTGCATTCCCTATTGTCTTTACTGATTCATCTCCCCAGCAGTGTAGCGACAGATGTGGGAGACGAACCCAAACTGGGACAGCGTTTTGGATATCCATTTCCGGATCAAAGTCCGGGGTCCATTTGTTCAGGTACAAACCTCTTGAGTCCATGAAGTAAGGGCCATTTCTGAATATGAGGTTCTTGTCTTCTTTTGATTCGAACAGAAAGGTGAAATAACCTCGCCCACAGAATCTAATGGCTATCTTCCCTTGAATCATCGAGCTCCAGTTACGCTCAACCCATTTCGGAACTGATCTCGGGGAGGGCCAGAGACCAGTGAACTGGCCTACTAGCCCTCTTTCAGCGAGGATGATTGCGGACTTCCTTGGGAGGGAAGGAGGGAGATTTACCTCCGGGATTTCATCAAGCTTTTTAATGAACTTGGTCACAGTGGGATGAGATCTGGAAATGTCTGAATCAGAGAATAAAGAGGCGAAAATTTCCGCATGGTTCTCGGAGCCTGGAGGGGGAGGGGCAAGCCCGGCCATTCAAAGAATGAATGGCCAGCGAAGGAAAACGCAAAAGGGTCAGCGCGGGGCAGGCTGGGCCCCAACGGGG
>APFE030471626.1:5680-30569 GCA_000404065.3 Pinus taeda
TATATGGGGTACAATAGTAACAATATGGGCACTATGTGGGTACATCAATATAATAAGTGGGTTGTACTAATAACAATAAGGGTTACACTAGTAGTATAGGGGCCTAACAATGTTCTTACCTCTTAAAAATAAAAATAAAATATTCTCTAAATATAAAAAAAATATGTTGTGCATATTTAAGTCTTTGTCCATCAAGCCTGGAGTATGCCCTAAAACTGCTTCTGCTAGCTAAGAGCTCGTCTTCCTCAGACGTAAGGAAACATGTTAATGACCCAAGACCTAGAGCCATCTTGCAGGAGTGAAAGCTTGTCCCCTTATGGAACACCAGCGAGTTATTCCACGTGGCGTGGTTTTCCTTGAATAATGGTGATGAGTCAACGTGCATTCACGTATAGTAGCCAGAGATGGTTGTCCTCACTGTTGGTTTGACAACTGAGTTATGATAGGTTTTCCCACCTTTGAAAAAAAAAGTAGTTGTCCATATGACCTAATATAATCTCATGCAAAGCCATTTGAAGAAAAAAAATGTGTAAGATGTTTAGACCTTATACTTCTTAAAATTTTGTAACACATGATATCAACTTCATATATAACTATATATAGAAAAAAATGTCAAAAAAATACTATAATGTCGTATAGAATAAAATATCCAATATGAGTTATTAATAAAATATTTTAATATGACTTAATATTGATGTATACTTAAAAATATATTAATAACAAAAAAACCAGTTCAATGCACATGTTTTTTTTTTTTTTTAACAAAGTCGGTTACTAGATTTCTATTACAAAAAAAGAAAGAAAAAAGAGGGAGAAATGCTCCCATTACATCAAGCCAAAATGGGAGAAGGCATCGTGGAAGAGAAACAAAGGGCAAACAGTCCTAATCTTCCAAGATCTTCCCCTTTTGTTTATGAGGTTACTAATTGCACTATCCTTATAAATACTTACATACTGATTTAACAACAATTTACACCTACATAACATAAAAAAGTAGTAGCGGAAGGACTTTGTAGAAAAGAGAAGAATGAGGCAATAACGATTAATTTTTGTTGACTGAGGGTTCCTTATGGGGCTGAGTCAATTCTTGTTGCTTTGAACGTTAGAGTTTTCTCCTGTATGACTGATAAGTAAACTCTTCAGATAATTGATCGTTTCCTCCAAATGCCTGCAATTTTGTTTTAGCACAGACATTTCTTTCCTCTTCTCTTCCATTTGTCTCTTTAGGAAGGAATTCTCAGATTTTGCTTCAAAATTGTAGTCTTTGATCGTTTCTCTAACCTACTCAATCATGAATTTGTTAGCCCGATAAACTGCGTGGTTTTCACACTTTGGGACATCGACAAGTGGGGTTCGGTCCATTTTTCCTAAAGGAAGAAGGTGACTGATCCAGCAGAGAATAGAAGGGGAAATAAGAAACAAAGAGAAGAAACAAAAGCAACCTCTAGACAAGCCCACGAAGACCCACAACTGCCAGAGAGAGGGAAAACGGGCTCTGAAAGTAGAAGCCACACGAGCTGTGTGAAAGGTAAAGAATCTGGGAGGCAAGGGCAACAAGAGTTGCGCTAAGGAAAAATGTTCGAAGCCGCCTCCAGAGTTCAGCGAGGGCAGAGGCCACTAGAGCTGTGCGAAGGCAATAGGATCTGGAAAACAACCACCAGAGTTGGACGAAGGAGAGGGGCAAGGCTAAACTAAAGAAGATAAGCACGATCCCCAAAGAGGCGCATCGATGAATGTAGGAAAAAGGATTACAACTTCTAAGACAAAGGGGGAGGAAAGGGAGGGAGAAGATGGCAGAGATAAAATAAGGGGGGTGGAGGGGAAGAATATACTGCTACGCAACTTGCCTCATCAGGGAAGAGAACATTAACTTTTCACGGGAAGCTTGAGTAGCTGCTTAATAGCCATAGATTGACTATCTTCTCTGTCCTTGGGGATTTCCTTAGATTTTTTGATCTTTTGAGATCTAATCATTCGAGTTGAAGTGACTATTCCCCACCTTGATGTTCTCTCTTTGATTGCAATTCTCTGCATATTGAGGCGAGAGATCCTATGGGATCGGTTTCTGAGCAATCACATTATCAATTCTAGATTCTCCCATAGGACAGTTGACAGCCAGATTTGCCTACATGTCGGCAGTACGATTATTTTCCCTAAGGATATGCTTGAAGGTGACTTCACTTAGAAACTACAAAATTTTTCCCACCCTTTTTGTTATTGGACTCAGGGCCTTGTTATCGGGGCTTCTGCTTTCCACCATCGATTGGATTATTATTGAAGAGTTCCCCATTATGACCGGATTCTTCATACTTTATGGCCTTAAGATTTCCACTCCCAAGAGGAGGTCATATGCTTCTGCCCTACTGTTGGATAGTTCTCCTAATCCCCATTTCATAAGTAATAAGTTTTTTCCCTCCCGGGTCAAAAAGTATAATTCCCGCTCCAACCTTGCCTTGGTTGGACTTAGAAGCACCATCAAACAGTAAGTAGGGCCTATTTAAATTTATTGTCTATGTTTTGAACTCCTCTTTTTTAATTATGATTTTCCAATTTTGCATGCTATTGGGAGATTTACTGACGTTTGTTTTTTGTTGCTTGCTCATCGTGAATTCAGCCCAAACTCTTTCCTCGTGCCACATGTGTTTGACATCTATTGCTTTAACTCCTTTAGAGTTGATAAATTCATGACATACTCTAAGTTTTAGCGAGGACTATTCTGGTATTTGGGGTGCGGGCTTTAAAGATCCTTTGGTTTCTTGCTAAAACCAGATTTGCCAGCACATAAATGAGGGAAAACTCAACCAATATCTTTTTACCGTTTCTTTATTTTTGAAGGAATATGGATATTTCTTTCCCCAAGTTGATAGAAGTTCATGTAAAGGTAGCGATTGTAGGATACTAACCTCCAAGGAATTAACAAGCCCTTTCCAGCAGGCCCTAGCAAAGGGCCATCCCGCAAAAAGATGTTGAATATTTTCTTCACTTCCTTGACACATAGCACAACATGATGGGCCTTCATATCCTTTCTTTTTAAGATTATCAACGGTCAATATTTTACCTTTGAGTAGTGTCCACATGAAAACTTTGATTTTTGGCAATGTTTCAATTTTCCATGCCTCCCTCCAGTAATCTGAGTCTCGATTTCCATGTTGATGTAAAGTAGCATATCCAAATTTGACTGAGTAATCCCCTCTATTAGGATCCCATTGAAGGGAATCTTTTGAGTCTAGACTTAGTGGAGCAACCCCCTTGAGATGTGAGATTAGGAACTTCCACTAAGGGACAAGGCTATGAGGGAGATTGAGAATCCTCCAATCTCCCCACTCTCCATCTCTCCAAAGAGATATGTCATCCAGTGTAATGATTCCTTTTTATTTCATCCATCTTCTCAGATCCTGAAAACTTTCGTGGCAAGCTATAGGTTGATTTCCCGTTATTCTATCCTTCCATATTTTTATGAGTTTACCATTACCAAGGATCTTAGAAGAGTTTTCTTTGATGAGGGAAACTGTTTTTTTATTCAAATTCCAGAGCTGGGAGCAAGGCCTGATTGGATAAACTTTTCTCAATAAGAGGGTTCTATTGTGGTTCATGTATTTTGCTTCCAGGATTTGCTTCCACCAGCTGCTCTCTCCTGTTATAAATCTCCATGTTATTTTTGCTCCTAGAGCCAAGTTCATTATCCCCAAGAGTCTTATTGCCAACCCACCTTTCTCATATGACAGATTTACTTCATCCCATTTCACAAGGCTATGCTTCTTTGTCTCCATCTTACCTCCTTGCCATAGGAACCCCCTGATTACTAGCTCAATTTGTTTGTGTATACTTGTCGGGGCTAGTGTTGTTGTGTATTGGTAAATTGGGAGAGCTGTGAGAAGGGCCTTTATTAGTACCACCCTTCTTGCCATATTGAGCTAGATCATACCCCAATTATGCACTTTTTGTTTCATTTTCTCAATGTACTTATTCCATATTTTGGTCTTCAAATTTTCTTTTGAGATCGGGAGTCCAAGATATTGGAAATGGCTCCATTTTTCTTGAAATGGGATTTCCAAAATTTCTGATATTTTTTGGAGAGTGCAAGAGGGAGTGTTCTATCCAAAGATTTTGTATTTCTGATTATTTAGTAGTCATCCAGAGGCTTCCAAAGAGCTGTTTAGTACCTTGTTTATTCTTCTTTCCATTATGCAAGAGGCCCCTCCCATGACCAAGGTGTCATCTGCAAAAAGGGAGTGGTTTATGCTTTTAACTTCATGAGAGATTAAGAATCCTGTGATAGTCCTATCTTGTCTGCATTTCTCAAGACTTCTACTCAGTGAGTCCGCCATTATTATATATAAGAAAGGAGAGAGAGGACAGCCTTAGCGAAGCCCTCTTGAGCTCTGAAAATATTCACTTGGTTTCCATTGACCAATGGTGCAATCCAATGACCCATAATACAGGGTTTTATTATATCTATTGCCTTTTTTGAGAAACCAAATCTCTGTAGGACAACAACAAGAAAACTCAGGTTGACCCTATCAAATGCATTAGCCATGTCGATCTTGACAATCATTCTTTTTTCTTTTTCATCTATCTTCTTAACATAGGTGTCATGTTCATGGACACTTGGCAAAAGAATGCCCACTGGGTTATAGACAACAGAGGAAGCAAAGGAAAGCCGATCCTGGAATGAACGAGATGGAGGAGATAAAGGAACATCAGACGAAGAAGGACACGAGGACATACCTTATGGATATTGATTGGCCTCAGGAGGGTGCGGCTGATGGCTTGAAGACTCAGGAAGATCATTTGCCTGGAAATCTATCAGCTCAGCCACAAGAAAAGGAAGAGTAGGCCCCAACTCCTTTAGAGGCATATGTTGATCTCTGTTCCAATGACATTGAGGGTATGGGCCTAGACTCAAACATACCTTCTCATTCTCCTTCTTTTTCTTTAAAGTATGTTGGTCTTTTGCGTGGTCCTTCCATAGCTCAAAATATTATTATTCCTATTTCTTGTACTGAAAACACACATGTGGAAAGCATTATTACTTCTATCCCTAATCTAGATCTGAACCGTGAGTTGGCTAGGGGTGAAGAGGAGGGTTTGAGGGAAGATCCACTGGTTGTCTCAAACCTCAGACCTCGTGAGAAAAAACCTCCACCTTGGGGGGCTGTGGGGGGATTGGGAATGGACCTAGCTCAAATTAGTGAGTGGAAGGAGAGAGGTAGGAAAACGAATTTGTCAAAGGCTCAAATTCGAGCAAAGATAGATATTGTAGATGGAAAACAAATGTCTATTTTTGGGGCGCTTAGAGCAGTGAAGCCCTCTCTTGGGGTTGACAAATGATAATCCTATCCTGGAATTGTAGGGGTTTAGCTAGTAAACCTAAAAAACTAGCTCTCAAAGAGGTTATCCGTTAGTACAATCCAGATTTTCTCCTCTTGCAGGAAACCTTGGGTAGGGGAGAAGATGTCACTATTTCCTTGACAATCCTGTTGTTGGGGTGGGATTTTCAAGCTATGGATGCCAAAGGTCACTCTGGGGGGTTAGCCATGGGATTCAGAGTGGGGAGGTTTAAATTTCAAAATTCATGGGGGATGGATCATGTAATGGGAATGGAAGTCTACTCCATAGAATTATGTTCCCCTTTACTGATAATAAACATATATGGGCCTTGCCAGGGGAGAGTTCTGTTATGGAATTCCTTGCTTTCAAAATCTGTAATGATTAACCCAAATCTTGTGAATGGAGGATATCTAAATTTCTCAATTGGAGCTACTGAAATATGGGGTCCCTCTGCTAGAGAAGACCCCTTATCAGATTTCTTCTACAATATCCTTGGTACCAACAAATTGTTGGATATAAACCTGTTGAAAGTACTGCCCACCTAGAGGAATCGAAGAACAGAGGAAAATAGGATAGCAAAAATATTGGATCAATTTCTCTTATGTGAAGAGGTCACAACAAAGGTTCCAGCCTTCCGTCAATGCGTGGGAGAGGGAGGGAATTCGAACCACCTTCCTATTTTGATTGAGCTCACCAAACCTCCTAAAAATTCGGCAGCCCCTTTCAAATTTAATCCTGCTTGGTTGTTGGAAGACTCATATAACATACTCTTCAAAGAACCCTGGAAAATTATGAGGGCTAGTGGTTTGGAGGAGAAATCTTTCCTCTTCATGGAGAATCTCAAGCGTCTAAAAAAAGCAACGGCGGAATGGGCTAAGGCTAAGAAACTAAAATAAGATGAAGAGTTAATCAAAATAGGGTTGGACCTATAGGATCTGGAAAAGTCTTGAAGCTAATGACTACGAAACTCAGGAAAAAAGGGATAGAATATTGTTATTAGAAGGTCAAAGGAGTAAAATCCTTCTAGCAAGGGAAAAACAATGGAGATTGAAAAGTAGAGCCATATGGCTAAAGGTAGAGGATGAAAATACTAAGTTTTTTCAAAATTATGCAAGAGGAAGGAAGAATACAAACACAATTTGGAAATTGAAGGATGAAGAAGGTAGAGAAGCAAACTCCTTTGAAAACCCGTCACAAATGAGGATAAGCCATTTTCAAAAGCTCTTCACAGGACAAGCAGAAGCTTCTCTGGCTGAATTAATCAGGACAGCCCAAAGTTTTCCTCGTTATGTGGATGATGAAGACGCAGTGGATCTTATGGGAAAAGTCTCAAAGAAGGAAGTCGAGAACATTATCAAATCAATGGCAAGGGACAAGAGTCCTGGTCCAGATGGATGGACAATTGAACTATTTCAACATTTCTTCGAACAAATTGGATAGGAAGTGACGGATGTGGTTGAAGAATCCAGAAAGAAATGAGTTATTTATGCCCCTTTTAATGCAACATTCATAGTCCTCATTCCAAAGAAGGAAGACCCAGTCTCTTTTGAGGATTTTCGACCAATCTCCTTGTGCAATTACATTTACAAAATAATCACAAATGTGATAGCTGTCCGATTAAAACCTATCTTATATAGAAGTATCTCAAAAGAATAGTTTGGGTTCTTGGATGGTAGACAAATCCATGAAGCAATTTGGATTGCACAGGAAACAATTCATAATGTCACGCAGAAGAAGGGGAAAGGAGCAGTCGTGAAAATAGATCTCTCAAAGGCTTACGACAAAATAAGTTGGATATATATTTGTATGTTGCTTACACACCTGGGATTTTGAGTTGATTTCATAAATTGGATCATGGGATGCTTAACAAGTGTTAGTTTTGCGGTGATTATCAATGGGGCTACTTCTTCTTTTTCCCAAGGACAAAGAGACCTGAGATAGGGATGCCCCCTATCACCGCTCCTCTTTCTACTGGTAGTTGAAGGGCTCAACTACTTAGTGCTAGAAGCCAAAAGGGAAGGAGCCATAAGAGGGCTGGAAGTGGCTGTAAATATGTTTATATCTCATCTTTTATTTGTAGATGACATTCTGCTTTTCAGCAATGGAAGTATCAACGAAATTAAGGTGTTCAAGAGGATCCTGGACCTATTTATGAAGGCTACAGGAATGTAAGTGAACAAGGATAAATCTCAACTGATCCTGGAAGGCTTCAATAGATAGGAAACAAATCAAATATCAGCTGCTCTACCCTTTGAAGTCTGTAAGCTCGATGATCGTTTTAAATACTCAGGCTTTTGGCTAAAACCAAATGCACGTAGGAAGCAGGATTGGCATGGGCTAATAGCAAAAATTGAAGCTAGAATAACACATTGGAGCTTCAAGTGGCTCTCGAGAGATGGAAGACTGACCCTTATTAAATCTGTAATCTTGGCAATTCCAATTTATTGGGTAGCTTTGACTTGGGTTCCGAAAGGCACATTGGAAAAAATAAGAAGGATATGCAACAGATTCCTATGGGCAGGATCTAAGGAGGGATCGGTTCTTCCATGGGTGGCATGGGAGAAGGTGGCAAGGCCTAAGGAATGGGGAGGTTGGGGAATTAAAGATCTCACTGCCTTCGGGCCTTCGTTAGCAGAGAAATCAGGATGGAGGATTATAAAGATGGAGAACCTGTGGACGATGGTGGTTAAGAGGAAATATATCGACCCTATTCCCTTGGAAGATTGGATAAGAAGCCCCAACAAAAAAAAGGGAATGCATTAGTAGTGTGGAAGGCCACCATAGATGCTTTCAAGATCATAGAGCAAGGGTTGTCCTGGCAGGTAGGGAATGGGAAGAAAATCTGAGACTCGTGGGTAGGTTGTAACAAAAAATTCGCTCTATCCCCGGGCCTTATAATTCAGCTTGACTCAAAAGGCATTCATTTCCTCAATCAGATCGAGAAGAAAGGAAACTCCACCATTTGGGGACAAGCTTGGCTCTCAGGGATGGACCTAGAGTTAATGCCTCAGTGGTGGGAAGAATGGAATGTCTTTATCAAGGAACTTTCCAGATCTAATATGAGGTTGAGAGAGAGGCCAGACCAGTTAGTGTGGGCTCATGCCAATTCTGGATCCTACTCCCCAAAATATGGATACAGGTTCCTTATGTCTAAGAAAGGATGGGGGATTCCAGATTGGTGGGCCAAACACTTATGGAAGTTACAAAGCCCTGCAAAAACTAGACTTTTCTTTTGGTGCATTCTTATGCGGAAGGTACCAACCTGGGACATTCTTCAGGCCAGATATAAGACGGGTCTTGGGAGATGCCCTTTATGCAAAAACGACTCAGAAACAATTCAACACGTATTTATTGAATGCCCTTCACAAAAAAGGTGTGGATGAAGGTTGGAAGATTGTTTCAAAAGTCTGTAACCTGGGAAGGGGGTTCGATCCCAGAAGCTTGGCAAAGATTGTGGCATTTATATCCGGAAGGGAACATGCGAAATTTGCCTCTTATCATTGCTTGGGGCATTTGGATAGCAAGGAACAACTATATGTTCATGGATCTGTCTACTCCTTATGAGGTCATTACAGTTCAATGCGCATCAGTCTACTCAAGTATCCCAAAGCCAATTAAAGGAAACATGCCCTAGATAACAAGAGTGGAACATATTAAGGAAGGAATCCCATGGGCGTATTTCGATGGGGCATCCCAAATAATAGAGCTGGAGCAAGGTTGGTAATTCACATAAATCAAAATAGATGTCTTAAAGCCTCGGTGGGGCTGGGGACTAGAACAAACAATTTTGTGGAGTTATCAACTCTCAAACTTCTTCTCTGCTGGCTTATCCATTTAGGCATACTCATGGTTCAGATCTTCGGGGACTCTATGAATATCATTAAATGGTTCAATGGAGAGAGCAGATGTCAGAATTACATTTTATCACCATTATTAAAAGAGACAAAACATTTAAAGCATTCTTTTAATGTTTTTTTCTTTATGCCACATATACAGGGAACACAATGATGCAGCAGACCAACTTTCTAAAGCGAGTTTGCAACAAGATATGGGTAGTTGGAGGATAGAGGACGAGATCCATGTGTCGGATCATCCACCATATACATGACTTTATATTGCTGTCTCCCTATCTTTATAACAGACAACGATTTTGTTTTTGCTTTTATATATACATGCTATAGACAATTACTTTTACTTGCATTTATTTTCAGACTTATATTTTTGTTTGTCTTTCTTGTTTGGGTTGTTTTCCTCTCTGAGGAGGCCCGAGATGACACAAAAACTGTTTCTGGTTTTTGAACCTATGGACGTACTTGTTTTTCCAGATATGAACTGATCAAAGGGGTTGTTTTCCTCTTAAAGAGGAGGCATGTACATCAGATCAATGTCTTATCTTCAGCCTTTTGACAGATGACAGTGTATCTTTCACCTTGTGAGCTCTATGATATGAAAATCAAACAGCTAAAAAAAGAATGCTTAACGCATATACTATGTAACTTTTTATTTCGGTTAATAAAAAGTTCGAGTTTTTCTTCGGAAAAAAAACTTTGATATGGACGGTCTGGGACGAGGCGGTCTTAAGGAGGAGAGCAGAGAGGCAAAGGCTTCCACATCTTCTCCCAGCTGAGATGAAGATCCGGCAAATGAGACAGGGATCGATGCATCCTTAGGAGGAGGCTCCGCATGATCCATCGCGAACCAGTCAAGTGATGCAAGCCCTGGGAGCTGAAGGAAAAAGTCGCGCTCAGAGATTGAGATCGACAAGATAGGGGCAGAGCGCGCATGTAACATAGTTCAATGCACATGTTATGAAATGATATTTTAACGTCCACGAGACTAAAAATAGTCTATGGGACCATCGATTCCTTCTTTTCGCCTTTTGCAATTCAATCATTTTCTTATTCAAATTGTTGATGAGCTGACCGAACCTTCCAACAATCTCCTCCCTTAAAAGACAATGCCAAGAAATAATGCTAACATATTCCCATAACTTTCTCCGATGTCTCTGAACGCATCACAATCCAAAATGAAATGCTTTTCCGATTTCACTGCCCGAGACGTGCAAAATGTACACACTCGTTCTTCCCAAACTTTCACACTAAAGTTGTTGCATTGATTCTTAATTAAGCACTGCCTATAACATTCAAAAATATAATTTAAATAATAAACAATATACATTATTTACCATTTAAGAAATTTACTCCCTCTAAAATCATAAATAGGGAATTAAAATAGATCCACACGGTTAAGTAAAAAATTTAATTAGCTCCTTTTTATTTTAACATTGAAAAGGTCGTATCAAATATTTGAATTACATACATCCGCAAACATGAACCTTGTAATGGTCTGAAATTTAATTCCTGAATTTCAATATCTTCATAGATGCAAAAACCCACAAACCCGAAGTGTCCATGTGATGCGAGGTGGTGGTGAAAGCATAACATGTGGTAGCTATCATGGCCAAATCACAAATGGATATGGCAACGGCAATAGCTTCGCTTCCAATACTGGCTGCTTACGGGCCCTGTTCTCCGAAGCCTCTACGTATTTCACAGGTCAATTTGATTTGCGTGCTTTTTATATCATCTACATCAGTCTGTTTGAATCAACCCAACTGCATTGTAGAATTCATTGTATTCCAAGAGTCTCCAACCATGCATGGGAACAGCCTTTATGGATCTTAATATATATGTCTTCATTTTTTTTAGTATCCACTCAGACCAGAAGGTGCGGCAGGTTACACGGTAGCCAATTCCCTTTGTGACTGGAGGTGCTATAATCTTGGATTCTTTTTATCAGTTTTCTTTGTTAATTAAGTTTTCTGGTTGTCGATATCTGTTGAAAAGCGCTAAGCGCTATTATCAATTGGAGAATATATATTTTGTAGACTGCGCTCTGTTGCAGAAGTGGATTGTTTATTTTGTTCTGAAGAAGAAAAACCTTATTATAAAATTATATACACTAGTATTTTATCCCGGTGTGCATGCTTTTTATATCGTTTGCATCAATCCATTTGAATAAAACCAACTGTCTTATAGAATCCACTGTATTATTCTATTCCAAGGGTTTCCAAATTTAACCCTGTTTGCATGATTTTTATATCATTTACATCAGTCTGTTTGAATCAGACCAGCTGCATTGTAGAATTCTATATTACCTTATTCCAAGGGTATCCAAACATACAAGTGGACAGCCCTTATGGATTTTAATATTTATGTATACGTTTTTCTAGTATCTACTCAGACCACAGCAGGGCATATAGTAGCCTATCTGGTTCGTGTCTCGAGATCCTATAATCTTGGTCTATTTTTATGAGTTTTGCTTGGTCATTTTGTTTTCTGGTTGTCAATTTAGTGTTATCAGATTGGACCGGAACAGGTTGAACCAGCCGGTTTGACTGTTCTGAGACTTTAACCGGTCTGACTGGTGGCACAGAATTGGAAAAGGTTCAGCACAGAACTAGGCGGTTTGGTACCAAACCGTCCGGTTCAGTATGGAATCGGCTGATTCTATACCATGTGACTGAGGATACTCGAAATGCAAATTAAAAAAAAAGAAAAATAATAATAATAAAATTTATGAGTGGTGAAAACTAATATTCAACGGTAGGGCCTCACTAATGCCATGTAATTAATGGTAATGTTAATGTTAAATTGCTAAATATCAAAGTACAAGGATGTATGAAAGATAAGAAGAATGTCACTATTATCCACATTCCTCTTTATCTTTTATTCATCTTTTTACTAAGACTTTTAACATTATCATTAATTGTGCCAGCATTAATTGTGCAAGAATGTTTGAGAGTGGTTCCAACCTCATTGGATTTCATATGGAGAAAGTAGAATTTTAGATCCCACTCAAAATCCAGCAGACTTAACAATTTTCAAAATATCAGGATTGGGGGATTGCAACATTTTCATTGGATTTTGTCATGTATGAGGGTTTAGAACTAGTATTTAATCAAGAGCACCAAACCTCTATGTACTTCAATGTTGGTGGCATTGATTGTTGATCACTTGTGTCATGACCCCAGTAAAAATGTACCCTTCACTCAAACAAAATCTCGATTTGACATGTTAAGCTTTTTGTATCTTGTTTTAATGCTTAGAGGGTGATATTGATGACGTGAACCCAATATAGGCAATGATTTTGTGTGTTTCCTTTCTACAATAGTATTTCAATTCATTGACTAGTTTTTATCAATGTTTACCAACCACGAAAGCTATGGCTTATGTAAATAGGAAGTGCCTAAATCATGTGAGGTGATTGTGAGGTGATTTCTTGGTGATAACAGGGTTCCCATTATCATGATTGGTGTTTAAAATACATGATCATTGCGAAGAGTGATTGAAGTAGGATTGGATTTATGAAGTGTGGTGATGTGATTTCCTTTTTGTGGAAGCATATCAGACGAACTAATGCAAGTTAAGAATTTGTGGGTTGCACATACAACACATAACATCTCACAAGTACATTAGAAACCCTAGTTCATAAGTTTAAATGCACAAGTGTTCCTGGTCCAATAGAAAACATATAGGAACATTGTCACTTGTGTGGTGCGTCTCTTACTATGATCAAATTTGAGATGATTTTGTTTCGCTTCCAAGCATGCCTCACAAACTCCTCTATCCTCTTCATTTTGAGGCAATTCATTCACCAATTTATTTTTGTGAAGCAACTTAAAACAGAAATAGTTTAGAGGACCATATATTTGATGCTAAAGCTGATTGCTGAATTAGAACATGCCAAAAAATATTCTCGTAGATTTGGGATCCCATCATTTCCTGTACGTTTCATCAGTCTCCACTTCTTTGGTAATGATTTTGTTATTATGATCTTTAATCAAGAATCATTTCTCATTTAAAAAAACAACAAAATTTTTTAGTTCGAAGTTTACCTTTAGACTAATAACATAAAGGACATTATTTATGTTTGATATCATCTTTGGAAACCCTTACATGTACTTCTTCCTTGTACCTTGTGGACACTATCCTCACCTAGAACAATGACCACCTTATCACAATTAGCAAGTTTTGAAAAAGAACCTCTTGATTATCAATCACATGTTTGGTAGCTCATGAGTCAATGTACCAGACACATTCAGAAGCAAAGGTGTTAGTGCGAGATGCCATTAAAAGACAATTAGTGGCAGGTTCGGTTTATTCAGGAGCTGTACCGCTTCTCACAAAATGGCTATGATGCCTTTATCATTTACTTCTTCCTCTATTGTTTCTTCGACCTTTATTCCAGTCAACCTCATGTTTTTTGTTAAGACTACAATCATCCTCTTTGTGATTTATTATACAATAATTGCAATGTTCGAATATGAAATTTCAAAAAGGTACCTGTTTGATTTGGGGGATTTTCTCTGAATTTGTTGCCAATTGTATTTTTCTCTACTATCAACTTTGTCACGGTTTTCTTTAAGGTCTTCCTGTAAAGGTTTTTCCTTGTTCTCAAAATTCATTTTTCTTCAACCTTTGTTCTTCCTGGATCAATAATCCTACAATTTCTTTAGATGTGGAAATTTCATTTCGAGAAGATACACGGAAGGAATGGAGTTACAAAATTCTAATAATCTATTGGTAAACTTAAACATAATGTTTATAAATTCCTTATCTTTAATTTATTTATCTATTGCTAATAATTGATTCTTCAAGTCCTGCAATTTCTGAACACGATTTTTAATTGAACCTAATGCTACCATCTTCAAACTTGTTAATCTGTTTTGCAACAACAAAATTCAGAGTTCATTTGCAGTTTCATACATTTTTTTTTAAACCTTTCCTTAACATCAATGGCATTGATAAGGCCTCGAATATGAGGAAGAATGTCATCCTCAGGAGCAAAATTAAGAAGCACAATGTTATGCTTATAGTCATTAGGCATGGGGTTTGATTTTGGAATTGCCCCAATGAATATTATCTAGAGATCATTGTAGGACAAATTTGCTCCATTTTTAGCTTCCAGGCCAGGCAAATTTTCCCATTGAGTTTGTGGGATTTTGGCATTAGTAAATAGTTACTCCAAATGATTTGCTTATAACTCCAAATGCAGAGGGTTTTAAGTATATAAATTTGAAAAGGATATGAAAATATAATTTTTGGTGTTTGGAGGGGTTGAAAAAATAGAGGAATAAGGGATTTAGTTTAGATTACTTCAATTTTTTTTTCAGATTATTGTACTTCTTATCCTTAAAAACTTATTATTATGTACTTAAATTGCCAATGCTTCTAAGTCAAATTGATTGTTGTTTATTTTCGATTTTGTGGATTCAAACTATCTTTTTATATGTTGCATGCACACATTGGTAGCAAGTTCATCCATTGGGAGTTTGAACTATCATCTGCCAATCACAAATCAAGTCCACTAGGGTCTTTTTGTATACAACCACCAGCCTTTGCTAATCAGATGTCTTCATAATTGGGACTTGAACCTTGTCCTATATAGTTACCGACTACTTTGCAGTGTTCTATGCTGCCACTTGTTAGGGAATCAATGGATTAGTTAGATCATAGAGCTAGTATTCCAAGATAGAGGTGGTGTCTAAAGATAGTGTTCAACACTTGAGCACAATTGAGCATAGCTCAACATGCATAGAAATGTAAGAAACCAAATGATTTTCATACGCATCACATGATTCATTGTACGCTTAAATTGATCCATAGGACCATTTTATATAGAAACAAATTGTAACCAACTCCCTTGACGTGAGGAAGATGAGATCCACATAGATTGGTGAGGGCACATAATGACTCCCTTAATTTAGATTGGTGAGGGCACATAATGGCTCCCTTAATTTCTGCTTTGTTCTGTGTACTATTTGACTGTATTGTTTTAACTTCCTGAGTAGAATGTTTAATCAATTTATAGTTGACCCCTTAGCTGACCACTTAGTGGTCCTCCCAGTTGACTCCTCTTGTTGATTGCCCACTGTCAATTGAATGTCTCCAGAAGATCCATAGGTGTTATGACCGAGCAAAGCTTTCTGTTCCAGTACAACGAGACAATAGATTCACTGAGGACCAAGGATATGTTGCTTGTATGAAGATTTCGTGGGTCATCTTTCTTGATTTTGCTGCCATTCACCAGTCAATGAGCACCTGATTGCTCTTGTTTTAATGCCTTGGAATTGGGGTCAGTCTGCATGTCTTTAAGTTAAGTCACCCTTTTGTTTAATACCCACTTCTGTGATTGTGCTGCCTTTCTTCCCAATATGCTGGCTGCATTCTTTCCCTCAAGTATCTTCAAGTAAAGGGTTAACTTGCCTTTTTTAATTTGACATTGACTTCGTTAAAAAATTCCATTTGGTAAGTAGACCTAGCTTATCATGACCTAGTCCCTAGATCCTTTCCCTTTGCATGTCTCCCTCTCGCTGTGGCAGCTTGCACTTGGATCCAAGGGTTTTCTCATGCTTTCACATATAAACTTCATGTTTCTACTTTGTCTTATTCTTGATATAGGAAACTCTTTAGTACTCCTGCTTAGTTTTGATATCATTGTACTAAGCAGTCTCATTGACCTATTTTTGTGGTCATTTGTTGGACATTAACATAAATATTTATTTTATCTATCTTATTTACTAATGAATTAAATTCCCTTTTCTCTTTGCATAAGTTTTTCTCCATTTTTTGGTGCCAAAGTTTGACTTGATGGAATTTTTTTCTGAATACTCAATGCTACACTCAATTTGCTCTAATACCATGCTAACACGGGTGGGATTACTTGCAAATCGATTCCAAACACAAAAACTCCAGAGGCCGGAGTTGGTGATGGGACTTGCTTTAATATTGCTTGTATCCTCCTACGCTACGGATGTATGGTATATATATATACCCTTGTTGTTAGAACATACAAGCGTGTTGTATAAATATCAAGCAGGTTCCATTATTCTTGTTAGGAACAGCTCACCTAATCTCATTGACATAACATTAACATAAATGTCATTTATTATGTGTGCATTAATTTCTCTCTGTGTTACGTTAATCATACTCTTAGATAAATCAGACTTATTGCCCTTAGATACAGTAATGCCTTGACAAAATATTCATTCATTTTTAGTGGAAAGGTTGTCTTCCAGAATACTTAAAATGCTTTTTGCTGTTTGATTTTTATGTTAATAGTTTACTGCAGGTTATAACACTATAGGTTACACAGAGCCTACAAGCCCCAACTATTATTTTTCTGTGTGGATGCTTCTTTATATTACAGTTTTCTTTCTTTCCTTCCTCAGTTCAAGTGGATCACTAAGCTGCTATGTCTTTGCAGGTAGCCGCTTGTAGAGTAGCAGTTAATTACCCTGTCAGTGTTCATTGTACCTACAAGAAAAATGTCTCCTTACATGTTTATAATGCATGGAAACAATTTCCAGGAAGGTGAGATATATTATATGCTGTAATATTTCTCTTTGCTCTGTGGGATTTTTTGAACTTGACACCTTTTTTTAATTGAAAAACACATATTATATGAAATGTTGTTATCCTCCCTACCCAGATTCAATTTCTACATGTGAGATGTTGAATTCATAATGAGTATTTATCGTAATGGATTTGAGCCTTGTTGTCGAAGAAGTCTCTCTACGATCGAAACATGCATAGTACTTATATTGAATATAAAGATATTTCTCATGGAACTATACATATATATATCAAAATATCTCATCCCTCCGTACAGGGCTGAAGGGTCGGCTACTAACTGACTGCATATGGCAAAGTTCCTTACAATGGCGAACAGAATACGGACCAGAAAGCGGGCATCCATCATACAGACAGAAAGCTAACAGAATGGGGTGAATGCAGAATATGGCGAGAACGGGGGAATGGGAGAGAGCGGAGTGAGTGAAAGCGAACTGAATGGGGCTCACTGACTCAATAAGTTGGAGAGATCTTTTTTGCTCAAGATATGGTAGAAGGGAGGAGGGAAATAGAACCACTTTCAAGCTAGCAAACCTGGCTTAAAGTCTTATAATTCATTCAAATTCTTTCGAGATCCCTTGGAGTTCTATGTGGAATGGGAATCGTTGAAAAAATCAGTCTCGAGTCCTATCTGTTGAGAGGATACATATGAAAACTTAACTGATCCAACTTAAATGGTTGGGCGCATGGGAGGGGGTTTGGTCCAGTGATATATATGTGTGTGTGTGTTTTTTTCAAAATGTCTTATTTTATAGAAGAAAAATTACATGGTAGCTTAAAAAGACAAACCAAAAAGAAAACAGAAAGGTATAAACAAAGTAGAATCATATCCTCTTCCTCAGAGCAACTAAACAATAATAATCTGAGAGTATGTTACGACATTGAACTCTTTGGCATCTTTAATCAGGGGGTATCATTTCGCATACAATTGCATACATATCTCTTATTGCTAAGAGTGACAAAAGGAATTGACAAAACCAACCTCATTAGAAAAAACATGCATCATAGCTTCTGGATTGTGAATAGAGTTGATATTGGGACATGGTCCCAAACTCCCAAAAGGTGGGACAATACTGTTAGATTTCGTTAAACCTAGCACCGGTAAGTTATTAACCCAGCAGAAGCGAAATCTATTGAATAACTTAAAAAACTAGGTTCTTAACTTAGTTAACGAAAGCAAAAACAAAATAACCAGTCTCATAAAACACAACACACAGATTTTGCCTAGTCAAAGTTTTTCATTAATAATCCAAACTTACTTGGGCTCCCATCTTGGGATAATGGTGTGGAAAAAATGTGTAAGTAGGTTCGGTCTTCATAACTATGAAATGTATTGTTGTAAATTATAAAAATGAAAAAAAATTATTATTATTAGAGCATGGGTTTCATGCTTAAGTTCTTTTATTTTATAGGTCAAGCACCCATTGAGTGCTTCTAGGGTTTGTCTTAGGTCGAAGAGTCATTGTCATATATTGAAGACCCTATGGGCACATTGCATCTTGTAAAGAAAAAAATGTTTTTGTCTTTAAAGTGTCGAAATGCCCTCCAAGATCAAGTCGACCTAAATGAAGAGCCACTTCTATCCTTGAAGAGGCCTATATATTGTTGAAGAAAGTGTAACTAGGTTCGGTCTTCATAAATGTAATTTTGATCTTTGTACTTGTAAAAGAAAATAAATATTATTTTTGTAAATTATAGAAATGAATTTCTTGCTCATTGCATAGGTCTAGCACATGTCAAAGTGCTATAGGGTAGTCAAAGGGTAGTCAAAGAGTCAAAAGAAATATTGAAGACCCTTAAGGGCATGCTACACCATGTATATTTATGTATTAGAGTCCAAGAAATATCTCCAAGCAAAGTCACAAGCCTCCTCCATAGTCGGCATCATAAAAGAAAGCAATCTGAATTATAGAGATCAAGTCGGCCTAATAAGAGGGGCAGACTCCTATATAAAGGGTCATACGATATCACAAAAGAACCATCATCTCATCTCTGAAATCAACGAAGAAGGAAGACGAGTAAAGGGTATAAGAAGGACGAAGAAAGGTGTCTCTAGTCAAGCGAAGAAGGAAGGAAGAAAACTGAGTTTTATAAGGCTGTCTTAAGGCCTATTACAATGACACGTGCGAAGGAAGGGAGACTCTCTCTGCTGTCATAACAACCCTCCTATTGCAGTCATACAAAGAGAATTGGTTGGGCTAGGAAAGAGTGCCTATTAGGCCTCCTACTCAAGCGAAGGAAAGAGGAGTCAAGCACCATTTCATGAAGAAATCATCTCACATGTGCGAAGAATTAGGGCCACACTGCTGCCACATCAAATCTGCAACTATATCAAAAGAAAGAACTCGATTGGATAAAGTATAAGGTCCTCTTCCTAAGTGAGAAAGTCTACAAAGGAACAAAGAAAAATATCTCTTCTAAGGCAGGCATAACTAGGGCTGCTATCAGTTGTCGGAAGAAGAACATAGTGAGAGGATGAAGTGCTGGAAGAAGGAGGACGCAGTGCTGGAAGAAGGAGGACAAAGTGCTGCGAAAGGAAGTGATCTTGGATCAAAGGAAAAAGGCTTGACTTGTGCTTGGAGGATCTTCTTGTCAAGGGTATAGGGTTTGGCATTTGTCAATTGAAGCTTCAATAAGAGAAATTTGAAGAAGGGTTTTCCTCTCTAGGAGAGAGAGGTTTTGCCCTGGCTGAGAGCCAACATCTTGTGTTTTTGTCTCTTGTGTTTTTGGTAACTGTTTGATGAAGTTAGAGAACATACAATAATAATAACAAGAAGAAGATCATGGTAACAAGAAAAGTAAAAGTACTTCACAAATTGTTATCATTGCTAGAAGAATCTCATCATAACTCAGATGCCCTAGATTCTTCAACATATATAGAGAGGAACTCGTCCTCCATCGTACTCACTCACTCATCACTCATTCTATGCGAAGAAGAGGGCAAGAAGAGGTTGAAAAAGAAGGACGAAGAAGAGGTCGATAAAAGTCAGAGTGCTTGAGCTAGTTCTCTCTCCCAAGTGCAAGTCGAAGCTAGGGTTTCTGCACAAGGGTTATCTTTGGTTCGGTCTCGGAAGAAAAGGAGAAGAGAAGTAAAGCGAAGGTCACTTAAACTGTCTCTCTAGCCCTAAGTCTCAAAGAAGGACAAGCAAAGGGAAGAAGAGGCCATACGAAGAAGATTAAAGTCTTCAAGAGGGGCAACAACAGTTGCTGGGAGACAGAATTTCGGATCTGCAGTAGGAGTTTGAAGTTCTTGCAGTAAGAGGTTGAGTTGATCTTGATCTTGGAGGGTATTTGTCTGAGTCACTAGGTCATGGTATTCATCAATTGAAGGATTTATAAGAAGAGAAGAGATTTAAGGGTTTTCCCCTCAAGAGGAGGGGTTTTGGCCCTGGCTTGTAGCCTATATAATGTGTCATTGCTATTATTGTTGTGGTAGCTGTTTGATGTATTTATCATTATAATAACAAGAAACAAAGCTAATAAAGAAAAAAGAAATGCAAACAGTTATCAAGTGAAAGAGAATTAACATATTCATTGCCCTATTGAATTCTCAACATGGTATCAGACCCGAGATTATCTAAGGGCATCATAAAGATCTCCTCTACAGTGAAGAAGTTCATCTAGAAGATCGCAAGCCATCTCAAGAAAAGTATCAAGGAAGCACGGAGTCTCTTAGTTTCCTCAACAAAAGTATCAATCAAAGAAAAGGATGAAAGTCTCTTCTCAGCTCTCTTTGGCACATTCCAAGATGAAGACATTTGGGTAATTGATAGTGGTGCATCAAGGCACATGAATGGCCATTCCAAACGATTGAAGACCTTATCAAAAGGAAAATCCACTTATTCAATGGAACTTGGAGATAACAAGAACTATCCCGTAAAAGGTATTGGACCGTCCTCTATAAAGCTGGAGGATGGAAGCAACATTCATCTCAACAACATTCTATTTGTTCTAGGTTTGCACAAGAACTTGCTTTCCATTTCAAGTTTAGAAGATAAGGGTGATAGAGTAGCTTTCATTGATTAAAAGGTCGTTGTATGGAGTAAAGACTCAAGTATAGATCAAGCTAAAGTTATTGGCATTTGAGAAGGAAGACTCTATAGACTGATATCTCTTGTGGCCCAAGACCTAGTTCACATTGAAATTAGCCCATGCGAACTTTGGCATTGCAGATTTGGTCATCTACATTTCAAAATCCTTCCAACTCTAAGTTCCATAGTAGATGGAATTCCTGATCTGAAGGAAGATCATGAGGGAGTTTGTAAGGGATGTGCATTGGGTAAGAATAGCAAGAGACCATTTGGAAGCAGTTCTTCACGGTCAAAAGAAATCTTGGATCTCATTCACTCCGATGTATGTGGCCCTATGACTATTATGTCACATGTATAGATGATCATTCAAGAAAGACCTAGGTTTACTTGATGAAAACTAAGGACGAAGTATTTACAAAATTTCGAGAATTCAAAGCTGAAGTGGAGAACCTTACAAAAAGAAGAATCAAGATACTAAGATCAGATAATGGAGGAGAATATACATCCAAAGAGATTATAACATTCTATAAGGAGTCTGGGATTAAGAGGGAGCCGATAGTCCGATATAATCCCGACCAAAATGGAGTTGCAGAATGGAAGAATAGATCCATTGAAGAAAGTGTAAAAGCAATGTTACACGATCAAGATCTACCTAAGTTTATGTGGGGAGAAGCCACAAAGATAGCTGTCTACATTCAGAATCGAAGTCCCCACAGATCTCTAGACAACAAAACTCTAGAAGAAGTGTTCACTGGAAAGAAGCCATCTGTAGATCATATCCGGATCTTTGGGCGTCTTGTATATATCCAAAGGACAAAAGAAAGAAGTTGGATCCTTCAGGTATGAAGGGAACATTTGTTGGGTAAAACTGTTGAGAAATCTAGGGCATTAGCATTAGGTGATTTCTCTTTTATTAGTGACTGCTTGTGAATGCTTTTTACTTCTTTAGATTAGGATCTTCTCCTTAATAGATTATTAGTGTTCTTCTTCATCAAACAGTAACCAATGCATGAACATAAATAGATAAGAGATACAACATGTAGGCTATGAGCCAGGGCCAAAACGTCTCACTCTTTGAGAGGAAAACCCACACAAATTCTTCTTCTAGAGATTCCAATTGACGAATACCAAGACCAAGACCCTTGACCTATTAGCCACTATAAGACCAAGAGACAGACTCTGAAGACAGTCAACCTTCTTCTCAACTCTTCTTCCATCACGCCTTCTTCAATCCATAGCATACAAATTGAGATCATCTCTATCATAGCAACGAGCTGTCATGTCACTTTCTCCATCCATACGAACTTCAGAGATACATCTAACTATCTCTTATTCTGTGGTTCGAATTCTGGGAGAGATTCGAACTTCATCTTTTACTGTGATCACCCTTAAGACATATCCTTGCAGCCTTCATTAGCCGAATTCATTTCAGTACTAGAGATCTGAACTTTTGTTTAACCTAACCGAGAACTTCAGAGAAATTTGTTCTTACTATCCCTAGATAGATCCTCGCTTTCCATTAGATGTCTCTTCAACCTTTGTCCGAACTTACTTCCATACTGTGGTGTATATGAACTTATTACTGTCTTCAAGAATCTCAGAAATTTGAACTTGCTTTCTGCGAAATCTCAGAGATACACGAAATCTGAACTGTGCTAATGCAAAGAGCCTAGCCTCCTTTATATAGTAATTCATCCATATAATTATGAGCCGACTTGATCATTGAATGGATGTGTCTTTTTCACTGAGCTGACATAAGTTATTTTCTTTGATTTAAGGCCGACTTGAAGAGTAGTATTAGTGCTTCTCGTTGGGGGGCTATTTGACAATGCTATTGACTCAAATATGTTTGACACATGCCAAAGAAGGGCTCTTCATACATGACATTGACTCTTTGACTTAAATGACAAATCCTAAAGTTCTCAATGGTAGCCATCTAAAATAAAATCACTTGCTCATGAAATCCATGAGGCAAGGCTTACAATAATAATTCTATTTTCTTCATTACATCATTTACAAAAGTCACAATTACATGTCATTATGAAGATCGAACCTAGTTACATTTTACAACACTCGCTCTTAACTAGGGAGGTATTCATAATGGTACTTGGTCATTCTCAATCTAAAGAATTTCTCAAAAGAAGAATCTCGGATTGGTAACTCATTTGTATAGCATCATATCAACCAACATTATTACATAGCAAGGCCTTGACTAGTAACTCCTTATCTCCACAAGATCTGAGCTCAATGTTGGCGAGACCAATGATTTATAGACACTTTTATCATTGTCTCTCTTAGAACATCCCTGCCCGGGTACTCAGGGTGTGTTCCATGAGGACTATTCTTATCTTGGACTCCCCAACCCTCAAAGAATATCGGTCCTCCACGACTACTCTCCTATTGGATGCCCTATCTCATCCTCAAAGAGTATCGAATACCAAATGATTACCCAATCCTCCATTCTATCTTCCCAGGTGAAGACTAGAATGACATGTCTATCTCTCCCTCTCAAATAGGGAGGGCATATTCCAATAAAGGAATGTACTCATTCCTACCAAAAAGGAATGTACCTAAGCTCCCTCTTGGCTTAGGAATTTCCAAGTTTCTTCCAAGTAAGGAACTTCTTTTCAGGCTCCCTCTTATCTAGGGATCTACAACAACTCCTCATGTGGAACAACCAGCTGCTTGAAGAACTCCTCTCTTCTTCGATGTCATAAATTTCATTTGTCATGGAGTCTTCATCTTTTAGGGACTTCTTCATAAGGCACATACCATCCATCACTTTCATCCATGAGTTAGTCATGTCTTCATTTCATCAGAAAGTGATCTATCAATTTTCCATTTGGCTTTGCTTCATGTGATTTTGCTCTCATGCCATATTTTCCGGAAGGATCTTACATCCTTCAATATGGTTTTCCTGGAAGTCATCCACAGATCTTCCTTTTGCAGTCCCACATAAGCCCATCTAGATATTAGTTCAAAAATACGAAATGAACACTCCAATAAAAAATTACGTTTGTGATGGTCTTTCATCGTGACATCTTCCTGTAGGTATCAACATCCTGCGTACATGTTGACACATCTCCCAAAGATATCCATTTTCAAGGATATCCATCTTTTCCAGACTTCCATCAGAGTCTTCATGTTCTTCCGGGAGATTTCTTAGCCAAATGTTCTTTGTCTTTTGGATGTTGATTGTATTTATCATGGTTGCATATCTCACGATCTTTTCCTTCCTTACTTCACACTTTCCATTCCTAGGAGCTTCCAATCAGATTTCCTTAATTGTAGTCAACCACCTCATACTTTATATGAGGACATATTGTATTGATTTCATCTAGTGTGACCTATGTCTTCCTGCATCCTTTCAGAGGAGGAGATCTTTTTCCCTTGATCATGCTTCTCAAGATAGAAGTAGTGATCCATGTTACTTGCAACTATATGACATGACATCATAATATTTAAATACAAGCATACATACCTCATTTACCTTTAGGTCATCTAGGCTTCTTTCAACAACTTCCTTGATTCAAAAGATCTTCAACCCCTTGATTTGCTTCATCTCTCATATCATCATACCATCATCCCATGAACTCCACAAGTTGGAGTTCCTGATGAAACACTTGCTTCCTCGCTAGATCGGTTCACCGATGAGGATTCCATTAGAGAATCTTAAGGATTTTGCATATCCCTATTTGTCAGATGCTTCCTTTTTGACTTGATGTATAATGAGCCTTGTCCTAGATGATTTCTTCCTTTCCTTAAGTTTGAAATCAGGTTCCCAAGAGCTATATCCTTCATATTTGACTGTCATTGATTTTGTTCTAGCCATCCTTCATGTTTCCTATGGAGATGTCACGAGCTCTTGTTTCTAATGCTTCCATGATGCCACGATGCATCGTATCATTTATTATAGCCATATCCTATAAGATTTAGAAGCTATGTGTTATGTAACCAACTCAAGAAAAAGATGGAAAAGATAGATCAACGCCTTAGAATTCAGCCTCTTCGAGGGGGCAACCTTCTTTACATTACATAAATGAACAATTCTTGGATGATTCAAATGACAAAACCTCCTTTCTATATATAGGAGTCTAAGGAGTCACAATATAA
>APFE030471656.1:0-42800 GCA_000404065.3 Pinus taeda
ATACCTTGAGTCTTCTTTGGGTTATATGAATGGAGGGGCCCTGTTCATGTTAGCCTTGTACAATATTTTATGTTCAGCATTTCCTTATTTTCATTCAGCATTTCTTTTTTTTGATACATGTACAGCGTAATTCACCTTTATGTTATTTCATTTCCAGCCTTTATTTTAAGCTAATCAGCATTGTTCTTTTGCAGGTTTTTAACCCGGGATTGCTTGTGTGTTATGTATTTGCTTTATGTCTAGTGGTAGTTTCAGTTGACAGATTCATAGTTGCTGCCTTTACTTTATTTTCATAGCTGATTTTTTTAGTTTTATTTCTCAAATCTGTCTGCTAACATATGAATGGTCTCTTTATCATAAATTGTTTATCTTTTGAGATCAAAATACTAATAACTTGCAGCTGACTTTGGGTACTTTTTTAGACTACTCTTTAACTACTTTCTAATCGTGCTTTACACAATACTATGTGCTAGAGGCAGAGAGTTAGAAAGAGCAAAACATTATAACTAGTCTTTAAAGTAGATTTTTCTCATTTTTATCATTTCTTAGACTTATCTTTAGCTACTTCCTAATCGTGTCTTACACATTACTATGTGTTAGAGGCAGAGAGTTAGGAAGAGATAAACATTATCATTGGTCTTTTAAGTGATTTTCTTACCTTTTATTTGCAGCAGCATGAATGGTGTCTAATGCCATTAGAAAGTGGTTCTTTGCTTTCAGTTCATTTTAATTCATTTATTTCCTTCAAGTTTTCCTTTTCAGCAAGTAGTTAGAAACCACTAATCACACACTTTCACTCATCTAGAATTCACCTTACACACACCATCACTCATCTGTTTATAAATACATCACTCCATCTTAGGAAGATAAATTAACCACAAACAACACCCCAAACGACAAAAAGCTTTAAGAGGTTGCTTAAGTACATATAGTACACCTTCACTTCATTAGCTTACGAGCCCCGGGTTGACAATTAATGACATCAATTTAGGAACACTAAATTGACTAAACAATCTACATGAAGAAACCTGGAGGCTTTGCGGTGAATAGTAAGAAAGAACTAGTATGCAAGTTAAAAAATTCTCTGTATGGGTTAAAACAATCACCAAGGATGTGGTATGAGAAATTTGATACATTTATATGGGGACTTGGCTTCACTAGAAGAAAAGCAGATCACTACGTATATTTTAAATTAATTGGTGACCGTGTTATTTATCTGGTCTTGTATGTGGATGATATGTTGTTGGTTGGAAATGACAAAGAAATTATCCAATATTTAAATACCCAATTTTCCTCCAAATATAACATGAAATATCTTGGTGTTGAAAACTATATTTTGGGCATGAAAATTAAACGAGATCGAGCAAAGAGGAAGCCCTGGTTAAATATGCAGCATAGTAAACCAGTGAAGGTTCTTATTCCTATAGGTGTAAAGTTATCTACTAAGCAATGTCCCAATATAGAAGAAGAGGAAGAGGACATGTCTCGTGTTCCATATGCAAGTGCAATCAGTATTCTGATGTATGCAATGGTCTGTACTAGACGAGACATTGCACATGAAGTGGGAGTATTGAGCAGCTTTATGTCAAAACTAGGGAAGGAGCATTGGACAACAATGAAGCGAGCTTTCAGGTATTTGCTTAGCAATAGTGATTATGGTTTGTGCTACCAAGGACGACCAGGATTGGACAGAGTTTTGGACATTCATGGCTTTTTGGATGCAGATTGGGCTGGAGATCAAGATCAAAGAAGATCTACAAGTGGGCATGTGTTTAACCTATTTGGAGGTGTAGTCAGTTGGATGAGTAAGAGACAATCTATAGTGGCACTTTCAACTACAGAGGCAGAATACATGGCAGCCATTCATGCAAGAAAGGAAGAAGTTTGGTTGCAGAGATTGTGTTCAAGTATGGGGTTAGTACAACGAGCTATAAGGATAGACTGTGATAGCCAAAGTGCAATTTTCTTGGTAAAGAACCCTGCTTATCATTCAAACACAAAGCACATTGATGTTCAGTACCACTTTGTGAGGGATATGGTAGAAGAAAAAAAGGTGTTACTAGTAAAGGTGGATGCTTTGAAGAATACTGCAGATGCATTGACAAAGTTTGTGAGCTCTTAAAAGGTCTCTTGGTGTTGCAAGGGGTGGATCAATGACCAAAATCTCCTATGGCCCCTTGTGGAAAGAAAAAAACAAGTGCGAGAATGTTGGTTTGTGTTATATCCTTTCCACGACTAGCCCTAGTCGTTAAGTCGGGGTGTAGCCCCCCCCCCCCCCCCCCCCTCTTTGCGTCGGGCGCAGTGGGGGGGTCTTAAGTGGGTATGCATGGGGGCAGTAGCCCCCCTGCATGGGATCCAGGGCAGTGCCCCGAGAAATTCTTTTTGGACCCTATATTAGGTGGGCAGACCTACCTATGGTTTTGTGCATGGATTTCAAACATGGTTTTGGGCACGATGGTTTTTGGTCCATGGTATTTTGTAGATCCTGTCAAGGGAACGACAGTTATGTTCTAATCTAGGGTTAATGGATTGGGGTTTATGGATGCTTCGGCATGTATATATATGTATTGTAACATTGAAAGGAATATAATGAAAAATCAATCTAGTAGTCTCGGTTTTGGGATCTAGGGGAAAATCTCTATGTATATTTGTTTTTTGTGTTATGATCTCGCCATTGTTTATTTTCTATTTTTAGAATTCGTATACAGGTAATTTCTATACGGTGTTAAAACCTACAATCCTCCTATTCCCATGGTACAGGGGGGATCCTCTTATTCTCGTAACACAAGAGGGCATTCCTCCCATTCCAATGGCACCCTCTCCAAGTAGTTTAGTCACTTCCTTTTATTGGAGTTGAATGGCAAGATATTGTCTTCCTTCCTATGTGCCCTTTCAGATCACGGTACAGGCTTACAATATACCTGTACCTGTCACAACATAGATGAAGGCACATATGTTAGTATTATGTCCTCAACTACTTGGAAATATTTAGGTTCTCCACAGCTTATGCCCATTACCTAAAATCTGTTAGCTTTTAACAGAGGAATCAATCAACCCTTAGGGATCTTTCCGAAGTTGCCTGTTACTTTGGGAGAAAAATCGTCTATCTCGACATGATGGTTGTCCAAGGCCCTTTGGATTTTAATTTACTCCTCCGCCGTGACTATGTTTATGTCATGGGAGATCTTGTCTCTTCTCTCTTTCATGTCATATGTTTCCTACATGAAGGAAGAATTGTGGCCATTGATCAGCTTTCGTTCATTGGTCCTAATGTGACTCACGATCAACCATCTTCCCTAAATGGTCCTTGTATTCAAGTGGCATCACCCTCACCACATGTTAATTATGTGGCCACCTATTTCGTGCCCACATCTATTGATGATCTACTTAGTGATATAGTGTGCCATGTACTCGGGGCATTAGAACTTGATCTTTCCATTAGATCCCTTGACATGTATCCCTTCCAGAGCATTGTTCTCCCATCTAATGAGAACCTCTTAGAAGTTATGGACTCTTATAGGCCGTAATCAAGGCACCATGAGGATAGTTCTTTTACTATGTCAACCTTGTTAAAAAATGAAATAGGTCCCTAGAGCATAGTTCCTTTTCTTGTGTCAAACTCCTTAAAAAATGAATCAAGGGCCCCGGAGTAGAGTTCTTTGTCTTGTGTCAAGCTCCTTAAAAAATGAATCAAGCTTCTCAGAGTAGATTTCCTTTACTTGTGTTAAGCTTGTTAAAAAATGAAACAAGATGTCATGAGCATGGTTCTTTTCTTGTGTCAAGCTCGCTAAAAAAATGAAACAAATCCCCTTCAAATTCGAGTCTTTGATTAGATCTCGTAAATTCCCAGTTGATTCTTTCACTTGATCTCATAAGTGAACCTTCATTCCATCCACCTATTAGTAACCAACGAGTCATTATGTTGGGGGCATGCAAACCAAACTCAAGCATAGTTTATCTTTGTTTCAATCTTGTGAAAAAATGAAACCAAACCCAAGCATAGTTTGTTTCCATTTCAGGCTTCTGTAAAAATGAAACCAAATCCAAGCATATTTTTTTCCCAAGTTCAAGGCTTGTAAAAAAATGAAACCATCTTCAAGTATACTCAAGCATATTTTCCCATGTTTCAAGCTTGTGTAAAAATTAAATGATTCCCACTTTATCTCTCATGATTTCCATTTTCATCAACCTGTTTTTGCCAGATGAGCCTTGGTTTTTTCATTCCATCATCACCATCTCTTTGGCCGATCATACGCTTTCACTTGGTTGTTTTACACTTGCCTGGGGAATATCCACGATGAGTGGTCTTGTTAGCTAGCCTCTTAACACCTTTACATGTTTTGAGCAGTTCCATCATGATCAGAACCAGTTGTTATCCTTTTATACCACTCATTCCTCCAGGAGGAGTCCTCTTTCAGCTCTTTTCAAACTCCAAAACTATGAAAATATTGTTGAGCACTTGTCTTTTCGAACTCGTAAAAGTAAATGAAAAGACGTCTACTCAGTATAAGTTTAACACTTTTCCAGAATGAGATAGACTAAGTTACTAAAAAGGACTACCTCAGTCACACGTGGCTAAGAGGTTCTCTTGGATATTTTTTTCTACCTTTTCAGATTCGAGAGACTATCTACAAAAAAGGACCTCTTGATTTTTCTTTTTTCCTCTTTTTCAAACTATCTAAACATGAAAAATATGTCGAGTTATCCTTCTGTCGGACTCGTAAAATGAAAATGACAAAGGACTTATCACCATGACAAGACCAAACTACTCCTTCCTAAGGCTCGTAAAATATTAGGATGGATTCATCTGAAGGATGAACTTATACGACAAGCATATGGTATCTTCTTCAATATTGGGATTTAAAATAAAGAGGTACTCACTAGAAATAGTGGGGGGGGGGATGAAAGGAAACATATATCATGTATTTTGTATAAAGGTAACATGTCACTCCTGAACATGACACTTATCTGGATCTTGTGTTGGATTTGGGTTATCCTCACTTCGTCATTTATCTTACTAGGTTTGGGAAATCCATTTGCCTCTCATCTGATTATATCCTATTATTACCATAATCTTTTCTCCTATGTTGAGTCAAATGCTGCCAAATTCTAGAGTCATGTTGCTGATATGTTCAAGAGAAGTCCCACCTACAATTAAAACCACTTATACCCAATTTGACTTCTTTGCAACAATCATGAATCACTCTTGCCAACTTTGCAAAATCCTATGTTTCGTTTCGATGATGTGGGAAACGTTATGGCCCTCCTTCGACAAATCACTTCTTTTCAACTCTAGCTCATTATCCAGGAGCATGATCTAGAAACTCCCTTTCAGTACCTTGTATCTTGCATACCTCAATGGCAGGTTCTTCACATTTGACGATAGGTTTACATCATTGGCCTTTGATCGAATGATCCTGCAAGTGTTTGACTTCAACTTCATTGTTCACACTCGTAGATTGTGTTGTTGTACCTTGAGAGACATTGTCATCATTGATGGTTTCTCTCGCATATGTTAACTGTTTACATCATTGACCGTAATCAAGTGGTTTCTACCATGTTCGACTTCAACCCATTTATTCATATGGTTAGATTCATACTTTAGTTGTATCAGGACGGAGATGAAGACCTTGGGTTTCATATGATAAATCCAAGTTGCGTGGAGTTATTAAGTATTCATGATTGTACATGTTATCCCTTCTATTCATATGGTTGCACCCATGCCATGGATTCATACACATGATCCCTTCTATTTAGATGGTTGCGCCCAAGTCGTGGATTCATACACATGATCCCTTCTATTCAGATGTCTGAGTCCATGCCGTGGATACATGCACATGATCATTTCTAGTCAGATGGTTACGTCCATGTCGTCGATATATGTATTGTTAGATGCTTACACTTTGAGCATACTTACATCAAAGATGTCAAATATGTATTATGTTTGATTTGTAGGTCTCCTGATGGTGGTTCTCCAAAGTCCTTACCTTCATTTGTAAAGCATTTCAGCCATAACTTCTCATTCTCACTTCATGCTTTAGAGGGCATTTGTAATACAGTATTTTGTCGCACTCCCAGTCTCATATCCTAAGTGTCAAACTTTGTGTTATCTATGTCGCAAGTGTCACAAAGTGACGAAAGTTGTCAAAAACAATGTATTCACCATCAAACATGTTCAGAAGCATCCCTAAAGGAAGAAGAAGACTTTCCTTGAAGAAATTATGAAGAACTTGTCCAAAACCTTGTTTTGCAATTCCAATGGTATTTTTAGTAGACAAACCTGCACTAGTAACCTTTTTTCTAACTAGTGAATACTACTCGCAGCGCACCATTTGATAGGAAAATCCATGTTGGCCCTCTTTAGGTAGTTTCTTCTAAAATTAAGGAGAAGCTTATCTTACTAGAAGTCTCAAGAATGAGAAGCTAGTTGCAATTGCATGAGGACTAGAGCGAGACCTCCCATTGGTGGTTCTTGATCCTAATTTCATGGATCTTCCCCTTGAAATGTGGAGCCTCTCCCTCCTTTTATGGATCCTCAACTCCCTCTCCTTCCCTATAAATAAAACCTCTAGCATCTATTTTTGGTTAGCTTTTGGTTGGTTATTTCTTGGTTACCTTCCTATGGTGAAACTATGCCTAAATGCTGCCCATTTTGCTAAGGAGAAGGGAGTGCTTGAAGGTCTTGGCTAGTACTTGGAAACTCATCCAAAGGAGGTTTCCAACATCAAGGCTTAAGTGGTTGTAATGCTCCATTTACCATTCTATTTATAATACATTATGTGTTTATCTTCCATAAATGTGTCTATCATTACTCATTTAGTGTGATACTCCTTGATTTGTCACATAGTTTAAGTTAGAATGAATTATGTTATGTATGCATCTGCCATATGTCTTTGATCTTCCTTGCAGGTATTCATCCGCAACGGCGTAGAGAGGATTGAGCTTGGAAGCGAGAAGATCGAGGATGACACCAACGTACATTAGCATTAGAGTAAGGTAGGTCATCTATCCTCCTTTGTATTTTTAGGTATAAACTAGAAAAGTTTGCACATATTTGTCTAGTTTGTTGCTAGATCCTCCCATAGGACTAGAGGGATCATTTCTGTCCGCAGAAAGGATTGCCTGCACAACAAATGTTGACCTTGGTTTCTTGTTATAGATTCTTCATCAAGATGGGCCCTTTTCAATTTACAACTGCTTTGTGCCTTCATTCAATACCTTAGCTTCTGACCCATTACGCCTTTAAAGCTCTGTACCACACTATCAGAACTTTACTCATCAGGACTTTTACTCTTAAAGACATTACAAAACAATGAGTTCTGATATCCTTTAGCCCCTTTTGTTTATCCCTTATCTTCATTTCTCATCATAAGACCGAGAGCCATGATCGAGGGCCATTATCGGGGGCTTAGCCTTAAGGCGCTAGGGATTTTTGTTCCTACCCAGGGGCGATTTTTCCTTTGTAAATTTCTTTACGCCCAAGTTTCTTTAAATTCTTCTTGACTACATGTGAGTCAAATATTGAAGCCCTTCTTCATCGGAGGTTTCCAATCAGATAATTAAATCTAGAGTTGTGATATTCCCACTTCTCTGATCGTCAATAGCCATTTGTGCTCAACTCCAACATCCACACCTTTGGTTCTTTGAGTTCTTCTTGCAACTATGTGCCAACCCTATATCAGAGCCTCATTGTCGACACTTGCCAATTGCAAATTGTTATAAAGTGATAACGTTCATAACCTCTAATATGGCATCATCAAAGCCACGTGGCACCTCATGAGTGGTGACATTTGTCACCCATATTTTTCCCCTTAGGCCCCCTCAAAACGCCATAACTGACTACCACGTGTCCTTCCATACCGCCATGTCATGCTGATGTCAGATGCCACTGTAGATTTATCAAAACCAATCAAATGATGCCACACATCCTTAGCAGAACCAATCATGTTCCGCCACGTGTCATTATCGAAACCAATCCTATGTCGCCACGTGTTCTGTTGGAGGAGAGATAAAAGGGTCCGTCCACCCTTAGTTTTGCGATGAAATCCTTTGTAAAAATATGTTTGAGTCCCTAGGCAATTTTACGCTACTACCCATTACCTTGTCACACCTTTTAAAAGGTCGCAATTTTAGAATTCCCGATTTCCAATTGTCGGTCTTACAATATTTTAAGCATCAATCTCCTCCGAGCTCCAATGTGCAATCATCGATGCTCTGATCTGCTTGATGCTCCAATACAATGAATCCCCAATGTTGTGACCTTCGATCTGTTATCTCTGATATGTCGAACTTTTGATATGCAATGCACCAATGTGCAATGCAACTCTGAAGTTCGATCTCTAATCTTTGATGTCACTAGACCTCTAATATGTGATCTCCGATATCAGACCTCCAATATTCCTTCTTTCCTAAGGATCGAAACCTTGAAACTTTAGAAGACGATATCTTTTGATCCAAGAGTCCATTTTTAGACTTCCACATATTGTTGGAAAGCTTGTTCAGAGCACTTTCCAATGGAGAGGGTCCGATGTGGGCTTTGAGTAATTCTATGGCTTGGAATATGGCTACAAGATTCTCTACTTTTTTGCATTCTTTTGACATCATTTGGCACCATTTGAACAATTTTGCAATAGGTGATAACACAACTCTTGTTAAAAAAAAATATCGAGGTTTAATTTTGAAACAAGACATTTACAAGGTAAGAGACTTCTAATTTAACTTCATCTTTTAATCATTGTTGCTTCCTAGATTTAGCATTTTTATTTGCATATCTTCAACTTCGCAAGAGATAACTTGCTAAGATATCAACTTAAGTAAGACATACTTTCTTTCCTCATATTTTATCTTTAGCTGAGTTATATTATTATATTTTGTCTAGCTGAAGTTTCCTTTTAATCTTCGCTTTTCATTCATCTTATACTTCCAATTTGAATTTTCTTTCTTCATTTTTAATTTTGTAAGTGTGGTTTTCCTTTTTGTTTGGATTGGAGTGAGTGATATTTCTAAAACCTATAGAAGCCCAATCCTTTCTACAGAACATCGGTTGACCACCATGGGGAAATTTTTTACTCTCTCTTACATAGGATTTTTTTTACCCAAAGGTCATCCATATTAATTTTTAACTTTTCTTATGCATTAACCATCAACCATGGGGAACATTAAAGATTTTAACATTGAAGATTTTATTCATGTGGTATAAGATCATATTTATAAATGAATGAATTTTCTCCATTCTTCGCTTTGAATTCCTCCATATCCCTCCACATGTAGAATTATTTCTATAGATTTCTTCCATATTAAAAGACATTTGAATGACCAAGCCAATTATATGGAAAATAGTGGAGTTTTGTTACTCGAAGATATGAAATAAACGAGGAAGGAATTATATCCAAACCCCTCCCATAATGTTGAATATGACGATATAGGTAAAGGAAATCATGAGGCATTTTAATCTCCGGAGCAGTGCACAGATAAAGGTGCTAATTCAGATTCCTTTTGCATTAATTAAAATACAGGTATTGCGTCATAATAATATGGAAAGTTGTACTTGCATAGCCACCTGGAGCGGTGACGTATGCCTAGAGTCGGCACCAGACAAAGGAACCTGCAAGGATTTGATATCTGCAGTTTTGTAAGTCTGTGAAACCATTTTTCCAAAGCGATTATATCAGTTTGGCAGAGGACATCAGATAGTTTCTCAGAGTTTCTACAGTGAGTCTTTAATGGATTCGATGAAAGTGGTCTTGAGGAGTGTAGCAGCCTTCAATGCGGTGGGCCTTCAGAATGTGAAATTTGTCACTATTTATGGAGCGTTCTTGAACCCGAGAAATCAACGAGAAATTACTTCATTTTCTCATAGTGTTGAGATGGCATTTGCAGGATCTAAAAGTGGAAATGGAGAGAGTCGAGGGAAAAGCAAGCGAGGGGATTTGCATTCATCTAGTCAAGATAGTAGGGGCAGGGGACTTTTTAATCACACTGACATCTCGTCATGCAGAGATGTAACTGACAGAAACTCGAGCTAGTAATGAATTTCTCTCTCATCGATTAGGACGGTTGGAGTTAAAATTGGAGCGCTTGCAGTTGGTCGCGGAAATGATGGTGTTTAGAGTGGAAAATTTAGAACGGAGATGCGGAGATTAGGTAGTATGATTCCAATACTGATACAAATAAGTCACAAATAAGTGTTTAGTTTATGGATTTTTCACTATTGTAAATTCAATCTAATTATACGTTTATTTAATCAATGAAAAGTTATTTTTTTCGTGTAGTTGAGAAATGAATTTGAATAAATGAACATTGTTATTGTTGTTAACTATTTAGCATATTAATGGTAAGTTTGTTTTTGTTTTAATCATGATTGTTTTATGAGAGCTATTTCTTTAATGCAATCATGTCACTAAATTTGAATTCATTTTATTTGGGTTTGGATGTGCGCATAATAGATATTTGATAACTACTTATCATATGGTTGTATGTGCATATTTGTGTGAATAAGTGGAAGATCTTGGAACTATTTCTTTGGCATGTTAGCTTCTCCTTTTTATTCCAAATTCAAGTTGGTCCAAGCTTTACTATCTTTCTCTTAATTGGGACAAGATCTATATCTTCTCAATCGAGATAGCATTAGGATTTATCTTCTGCTGATTGCATGCTATAATAGATTTTCATTCTTAGAAGTATCCTTACGCAGGAACAACCTCCATTGTAGCCTGGCTAAGCCCTTGTGTCAGCTTAAAGACTGTTTTCTTGCAAGCATGCAACAAGAGTGTAAGTTTGATTTACTCTTTGTTGATAAGTAATTGGAAATATCACAAGTCAACAGGGGGAGTAAGGGGGTAGTTAACTAATTGAAACTAACATCCCAAATGGAAAAGAGTCTAATTTGGGGCTCTCACTGAGTGGTCTTCCTAATGTTGATTTCGGTCATTTTTGGCCATCAACACTACCACATACCATATGTTGATCATAGGAAAGAAATGTTCCAAACCTCCACCTCTAGGATGTCCTCTCGTACTATCAGGGTCACCTTTGTGTTTCTTCAAGTGAGCGTTCCAAGTTGATCTAGGAGACACATTACAGTTGGGTGGCAATGCACTTTGGTGTGGAGAAGGTGTTACCAGTACTTCAAAAGTATTTCTACTTTCCAAAGCTTCAACATGATGTCTAGCAGTATATCAAATTATTTATTGCCATTGTCATTGCTAAAACAACCATCAAGAAGCAGGGGTCGTACACTACTCTACTTACCCTAGAAAATCCCTGGGAGTCAGTCTCCATGGATTACATGTCAAGTTTTCCAAGCACCAAGCATGGTGGCAATTGTGTGTTTATGGTTGTCAATTAGTTCTCTAAGATGGCCATTTTTGCACCCTGCAAAAAGTGTATCGCAGTTGAAACCACTGCTAAACACTTGTTTGAGTGTGTTTGAGTTCATTTTGGGCTACCTCAAACCATTATTTCAGATAGGGACAACAAGTTCCTTGACACCTTTCAATCCATCCTATGGTCTCTCATGGATCCAAGTTGACCAAATTAATCGTGTTTCATCCCCAATTAGATGGAAAAATAGAAGTGGTTAACATGATGATTGTTCATATATTACGCATGTACAACTCCAAGCATCTGCATACATGGGATGAAAGCCTTCCATATGTTTAGCATAGCTATAAAATATCCCCTAATAACTCTATTGGCCACTATCCTTTTCAAATGTTCTTGAGGTTCCAAACCTTAGCCCTAATTAATGTAGGTATTCTCATTGCATTTTCATCATCAGAATCCTCCCATGCTCAATTCAAGGCAGATAGAGTACCCAAATTTGTTGAATAGATCCAACACCTCTAATAATAGGTCCATGATGTCCTGTAAAAAGCCAATTCCAAGTACAAGCAACAACAGGACCAACACAGTGTTCCAAACAAGTTTTAGATTAGTGATAAGGTGTGGTTACATTTACAAAAAATGTGCCTCAGAAGCACCCATAAAAAATTCATGCCACTATGATATGGGCCTTACACAATCATAAGGGTTGTGGGTGATTTTTTTTTTTGAATTGAGTATTCCTCCTTTCCTTGGCTTGCACCCAGTATTTAATGTGGAGCTGCTTAAACCATATTTCCTGCCTCTATTGGACACCTCAAAGGAAATTGACCAGTTGGCCCCCACATAAGAAATCATGACTACAATGAACATGATATAGTGGATTATATGATGGACACTAAGACAAAGGATACTTGTTAGCAACACATACAACTTTACTGGGTTGTCAAAGAAAGGAAATTTCTTCACCAAGGCAATTGGCTCACTAAGAGCCAAATTCAACAAAATCTTCCTCAGCTGATGAGGGAACTTGACACAATGGAGACCATTTCCTCCTAAGGGGGGAGGACATATCTAGATGGATATCAATGGCCACCCACCTCTTCGATTGTATCAATTGTTCTCTATCTTCTTGGCAATTTTTCTATGATTTTTGGGTCTCAAACTTCTGCAGCCATTTTAAGGCCCTAAACAATTTTTTTTGGAAATCCACGGGGGTGGGTAGAGGTTTCCATGGCCATGGCTCCTATCAAAAATTTTAGTCTTCAAATAGTTCTTTCCAACAAGCTATTGTGTGCCTCAAACATATATTGTATACAAAAGTTGCACCCCAAGAAGTTGTGTACCAATTGATAACATCAAGGCCCACAAAGCTTTTGGTGTTTCATCTTATAGGGTTAGCATTTTGGACGTCTAGAGTTATTTTATTATGTTAAAATACCATTATTTTTGCCTCTTTTGATAGATTTTGTGAATTCACATGGTCACCATCTCTTTTTTTACAAAGATAGCTATCACAATTCTAGCCAATTTGTGTTCTACAATATTCAATTATTTCATTTATTAATAGAAGTTGGGTTTTCACCATATTACTTTTCTTTTTGTTATATTTCTCTATGTGTGTTTCATTTCATTATTTGTACAACTTGGATCATCCCTCAGATTATATTTTATTAACTAAAGAAGATGAACTTGATTTTTTTTAGATGGCTTATAAAATTGAGAACATCAAAAATGGAAGAAGACAATGGAGGAAGAAACGGGGCCCCTGTTGGAAAATGAAACTTGGGAGTTGGTAAAGCTTCCAAAATGAAGAGAACCCCTAGAAAACAAAATGGTGTACATGATTAAGCATGACGAAGAAGGGGAAAAGAAAAAATATAAAGCAAGGTTGGTGGTGAAAGGATTTTCCCAAAAGGAAAGTATCTGCTTTTAATGAAATATTTTCATCCATTGTTAAGATGTCATCCATCAGAATAATTTTTGGCCTTGTCATTGCTTTAGATTTGGAGTGTGAACAATTATATGTAAAGACAACCTTCCTTCATGGTGATTTGGAAGAAGAGATTTATATGGAGCATCCAAAAGGTTTCAAAATAGAAGTTAAGGAAAACTTAGTTTGCAAGTTGAAGAAGAGTCTACATAGACTAAAATAGGCATCTCAATAGTGGTATTATAATTTTGACTCATTTATGTTGGAACATGGTTTTAAAATACTAGAGGTTGATCATTGTGTCTACATTCGGAGGTCTGGCTATGAAAAGTACATTATATTATTGTTATATGTGGATGATATGTCAATTATTAGCCATGATAAGAATATGATGAACAATTTGAAGAAATATTTGGGCAGCCAATTTGCAATGAAATATTTGGGTTCAACACACTAAATACTAAGCATGAAGATCATATGTGACATAAAGAAGAAAAAAATGTGGTTGTTATTGAGAAGGTGCATGATAGGTTTAATATGAGGGACATGAAACCAGTCTAACACACCTCTTGCATCCACTTCAAGCTGAGTGATGATTTGTGCCCTTGTGATGACAAAGAGGAGGAAATGAGTAAAATTTTGTATGCTTCAAAAATTGGCAACTTGATGTATGTCATGGTATGCACTCGACCAGGTATTGCACATTCAATGTGAGTAGTCACCGAGTTCCTTGCAAATCTGAGCAACCAAAATTAACAAGTGGTAAAGTGAATTTTGAGGTATCTCAAGGTACTAGTCATTATTGTTACTATTTTGGTAATATTGATGTTGTGCTTGAAGATTATATAGATGAAAAATATGGATGGAGATGTGGACACTAGAAATTCCACCATTAGTTAGTTATATGCTTTTGTAGTTGTAGTAGTGTTTTGGGTGTCTAGACTGCAAAAAGTAGTAGCACTCTCTATAACAAAGGCAGAATGCATAGTTGCAATGGAAGTTTGCAAAGAGATGTTGTGAATGCATTGATCCCTAGGAGAGTTGGGAATAAGTAAGGAAAATATACATTGTATTGTGATAGTAAGAGTGCATTTCATTTAGCAAAAAACCAAACATATCATTTAAAGACCAAGCACATTGAGCTTAAGTACCATTGGATTTTGTAGGTATAGGACGAATGGAATTTAACTTGGAAAAGATCCATACAATTGAGAACCATGTTGGTATGCTTAGTAAAATTATTCTAAGAGACAAGCAAGTATTGTGGCAAAGCTTGACAAGCCTCGGGTTGAATTGATGAGTAGGCTTGGGCAAGGATTAATAAAAAAAATTCATCTACAAATGTAGATTATTATCTAAAAGCCTTCATTTAACTTCAAGTGGGAGAATGCTAATCTTGAAGCAAAGTTCAAACAGTGTCTCGAAACTACTAGAAGTAGTTCCAATTCTCCATAGGCAAAGACTAAACATTTGCCACCCAACATAGTCAAGGTGGTAGCGAGGATACTTCATAATTCATTAAATGCCTTGAAGCTTTCTAGCGAAAGTCCCCTCTAGAATCATATGTATTTTGGGGCTTTTATACATGTAAATTATGTTGTTTATGTGCAGCTAAGATAGAATAATTGAAATCTATTTTGGCTCCCTCCTTTATTTTGTATTTTTATACTCCATTATTCCCCTGCATATTGTAGCATTCTAAGATTAAGCTTTCACACTCTATATGTTGTTTTTGCTTTCATTCATGAATATTGGGGTATTGTGGGTTTTTGTTTTTGAACATCTCAACTCGGCTAATGAGCTTACAGTGTAGATGACCATTGGTATAGTTTTAGCTTCACCTTCGTTAAGGAACAAAGCCACATCTAACGATTTCTCATGATTTTTGAACCCTATATCACATGCTTTATTGCAGCTATAATGTGAGAATACTCTGAGCCTATTAAAAAATGACCGCTGCAAATCCTGACAGTGATTCTTAAGTTTTAATTTTTCAGCAAGTTTGTAGAAGGATGGATCTTAATCCTAAGTTTGGATGCTTATGAACCGTGTTAATGTTGTTAGAGTCAACTAGCTGACCTTTTCAATATGCTCTTGCATTGGCTCAAGATGGAGGATCTGCTGGTGGATAAAGATTAGTGGATCGCGGTAGATATGGGTACTAAATCAACAGACATGTCTGATGAATACTGGAAGAATTTGGACCTTATCAAAAAGCACAATATGATTGTGTGTCTCAGATTCAGTATTGTTGAATGTATCAGGGGAAGCAACGATGAAGGATTTGTGGGACAAGTTAGGGACTTTGTACCAATCTAAGTCTCTGGTGAATAAATTGTTCCTACGCAAAAAGTTGTATACCCTAAGGATGGAAGATTGAGACTCAATGATAGAGCATTTCAACGCATTTAATATTGTGGTAAGCCAACTATTATTTATTGATATTAAAATTTCAGATGAAGATTAAGTGCATCAGTTTGTTGTGTTCTCTACTAGATTTGTGGCATAGTCTGGTTGTTTCAATAGGTAGCAATGCAACTACCTTGCAGTTTGATGAAATAATCTCATCCTTGCTGACGGAGGAGATGAGACAGAAAAATATAGAGAGTCAGAATGGTGATGCCTTGTCTGTACGAGGACGGCCCCAGAACAGAAACAAAAATAAGTCCTCAAGTGGGAGATCCAAATTTAGAGGGAGATCTAAATCTCCAAGAAACCCTGTAAAGGTGTGCTAGAAATGTGTAAAGGAAGGGCACTACAAAAGGGATTGTAAATCTAAATCTCCTGAGAAAGCAAAGGGATTTGATGATGCTCCTTCTGTAGAGGCGAAAACCACCTCAGATGAAGGTGTGGTTGTGTACCTGGCTTCTTCTTTAAGTACACATGTAGATCATGAGGCATGGTGACGATAGCCTAAGATGACTTACCCACAGTATGCATATAAAATGCATAATCTATTATGTCTTAGGAATTTTAATTTCCCTGTTGTTAGGTTCCTATACCAATAGGTGTCATTTCTCATGATTGACTGTGGAAATACCAAATATGATCATCCTTTCCATGCTGCAAAGGTTCCATATTATCAATAAATCAAAATTCAAGATAAAGAGAAAGGAAAGGAATCCCAAAGAAAGACCAGGGAAGTGGCTTGTTAAAATTCTACTACTGTACTAGATGTTGTATAGCAAGATCAGAAAGTGCAATCACTGACTTTCTCACCATGGATGAATAGCCAGACAGTTTAACCCTGGCTAGATCATGTTTAAATTTCTTGTTTTAGAATAGAGAATAAGATTTGCTCAAACAGTTCAAGCTTGGCAGATCACTAGATGAGATAGAGAATTAAAGGGCCCAACTACTCAATCTGAGCCCTTGGTAGAAATAAGGATAGATTTAGATAGGAGGGCAGCCAAAATAAAAGAGGAAAAGCATGGTTTGCTAGTTCAAATGCACCCAATTAAAGGAAGAAAAAATGTTAGGTGTTTTAGGTTGGGTAGGCAGATAATTATGAGGTTGCAAAAAGAAAAGTGATGTCCAGTTTAAAAAGCATCACAAGCATCATGGAAAAGTGGCTACAGTCTAGTGGAGCATGATTGACTTCCCTTCTCATTTCCCCCAGAACCTTCACTAACATCCCCTAGGGATATTGAGATTTGCTCAATAGTCCTAATCTATTTCATTTTTGAGGATTACTAAGTGAAACGTTGTGTTTACTTGGTCAACACAAGCCACATTTCTTGTGTAAACATAATCATCCCATTTCCCTTTCATTTCCTAAAAAATCTAAGTTTTGCCTTATAAACTTGGCATTTCCCTATCATTTGTCATATTAACACCCTAACTTTAGTATATAACTCCTATATAAGGTTTCCCTACCCCTACTATATATAAAAAGCAAAAACCCAAAAAACACTATACATATCCCGCCCTCACCTAATATGGCTATGTTTTAAAAATTTCTTGGGAGCCATTGGTCCACCTGGGCCCAATGACAACCCACCACGTGCCCCACCAGGATTTGTTAGACCTTTGGTCAAACAAATAACCATTCCCGCTGCGCAATAAACCGGGTTAATTAACGTTTGGTTAATTAAAATACCATATCCGCATTTCCCGATAACCCAAAGTTTTTAACCCTTCAAACATTATAAAAACATTAAATTATCGTGCGCGCTCCTTTCATAAACCTCCGACAACTCACCTTCCCGTCCACCGTTGGATCGCGTTCTTCAGATCCAACGACCCTCATCGATATCGGAGGCGCCCCGATGTCCGGTCGTTAGTACCCGATGGTCGGCAGTATTCCTACCATACCCAAGGACACTTGTCATGTTTTCATTGCATCGAGCCCGCTCTGACATAAACCACCCCCGTACCAAAGGCGGTTCGATGGAAACCATAAACCACCGTTTGTCCTACCGCCCGCCTCACCATCCCATCAGCACCACGTCATCACCCAGGCTACTGTTCATCCGCCGTGTCCACCATGTCATCCCCCACGTTAGCAACCACGTCACCTTCCGTACTCCACTACCGGACAAAAGCTACGTCATGCTGAAGTCATCCCCAAAAAGCGCCAAAAGCCCGAAAAGTCCAAATTTTGATAAAAACTCGGGAAATCAATTGTTTTTGTTCATTTCTGTTTGGTTGACTTGCGCACCTTGTGCATGCAAATTACGTCCATTTCAACACCGAAGTTACAGTCCACAACCCAGGCGAATCCACTCGGCAAACCCAACCTCCTCCGCTCAGTTTGCAACCGAAACTCGCACCAGGCGTCCATATATCAGGTATTTACTCGGAATTCACACGTAAACCCTATTCTTTCCAAATTTTTCTGTAAGAATCGTCCGTACGACCCGAATTCCACCCAAAAACACAGTCCTACCCCTGTACCTCTGCACTACAATCACCACTATACTCATTTGGTTGATAGTAACCTTGTCAAACTGTCGTTCCCTCTGCAAACTCGCCCTTGTTGACCTTGGTTTCTTGTTATAGATTCTTCATCAAGATGGGCCCTTTTCAATTTACAACTACTTTGTGCCTTCATTCAACACCTTAGCTTCCAACCCATTACGCCTTTAAAGCTCTGTACCACACTATCAGAACTTTACTCATCAGGACTTTTACTCTTAAAGACATTACAAAACAATGAGTTCTGATATCCTTTAGCCCCTTTGGTTTATCCCTTATCTTGATTTCTCATCATAGGACCGAGGGCCATGATCGAGGGCCATTATCGGGGGCTTAGCCTTAAGGCACTAGGGATTTTTGTTCCTACCCAGGGGTGATTTTTCCTTTGTAAATTGCTTTACGCCCAAGTTTCTTTAAATTCTTCTTGACTACACGTGAGCCGAATATCAAAGCCCTTCTTCATCGGAGGTTTCCAATCGGATAATTAAATCTAGAGTTGCGATATTCCCACTTCTTTGATCGTCAATAGCCATTTGTGCTCAACTCCAACATCTACACCTTTGGTTCTTTGAGTTCTTCTTGCGATTGTGTGCCAACCCTATATCAGAGCCTCGTTGTTGACACTTTCCAATTGCAAACTATTATAAAGTGCTAACATTCATAACCTCTGATGTGCTACCTATGATATGACATCATCACTGCCACATGGCACCTCATGAGTGGTGACATGTGTCACCCATATTTTTCCCCTTAGGCCCTCTCAAAATGCCATAATTGACTACCACGTGTCCTTCCGTACCGCCACGTCATGCTGATGTCAGATGCCATTGTAGATTTATCAAAACCAATCAAATGATGCCACACATCCTTAGTAGAACCAATCCTGTTCCGCCATGTGTCATTATCGAAACCAATCCTATGCTACCACACATTCTGTTGGAGGAGAGATAAAAGGGCCCATCCACCCTTGGTTTTGCGATGAAATCCTTTGTAAAAATATATTTGAGTCCTTGGGCAATTTTACGCTATCTGCCCATTAGCCTTGTCACACCTTTTAGAAGGTCGCAATTTTAGAATTCCCAATTTCTGATTGTCGATCTTGCAATATTTTGAGCATCAATCCCCTCCGAGATCCAATGTGCAATCGTTGATGCTCTAGTTTGCTTAATGCTCCAATACAATGAATCCCCAATGTTGTGACCGTCCATCTATTATCCCTGATATGTCAGACTTTTGATATGCAATGTGTCGATGTGCCATGCAGCTTTGAAGTCTGTTCGCTGATCTCTGATGTCGCTAGACCTCTGATATGTGACCTCCGATATCAGACCCCTAATATTCCTTCTTTCCTAAGGATTGAAACCTTGAAACTTTAGAAGACCATATCTTTTTATCCAAGATTCCATTTTTGGACTTCCACATATTGTTGGAAAGCTTGTTCAAAGCACTTTCCAATGGAGAGGGTCCGATGTGGGGTTTGAGTCATTCTATGGCTTGGAATGTGACTACAAGATTCTCTACTTTTTTGCATTCTTTTGACATCATTTGGCACCATTTGAACAATTTTGCAGTAGGTGATAACACAACCCTTGTTAAAAAAAAATTATCGAGGTTTAATTTTGAAACAAGACATTTGCAAGGTAAGAGACTTCTTATTTAACTTCATCTTTTAATCATTGTTGCTTCCTAGATTTAGCATTTTTATTTGCATATCTTCAACTTCGCAAGACATAACTTGCTAAGATATCAACTTAAGTAAGACGTACTTTCTTTCCTCATATTTTATCTTTAGCTGAGTTATATTTTTATATTTTGTCTAGCTGAAGTTTCCTTTTAATCTTTGCTTTTCATTAATTTTATACTTCCAATTTGAATTTTCTTTCTTCATTTTTAATTTTGTAAGTGTGGTTTTCCTTTTTGTTTGGATTGGAGTGAGTGATATTTCTGAAACCTATAGGAGGCCAATCCTTTCTACAGAACATCGGTTGACCACCATGGGGAAATTTTTTACTCTCTCTTAAATAGGATTTTATTTACCCAAAGGTCATCCATATTAATTTTTAACTTTTCTTGTGCATTAACCATCAACCATGGGGAACATTGAAGATTTTATTCATGTGGTATAAGATTATATTTATAAATGAATGAATTGTCTCCATTCTTTGCTTTGAATCCCTCCCATATCCCTCCACATGTAGAATCCTCTACTTTGGTAAATGAATAGAAGACTAGTGGGGTCAAATTCAACTAATATCGCATGTATTGCCTTAAGCAGAAAAACTCTTGTACCACCCCACTCTCCTCGCCAATTGCTTAAAGAAATTCTTCATATATATTAATAAAAAAGGTGCCAAAAGAGAGTTGAAAGCAGGTGCCAAAAGAGAGTTGAAAGCACATATGTGTGGGAAGTGTGTGAAAACCCACTAGAGTATTGAACTCACTCGCTAGTAGTGGGTCCATGCATACATGATACTGAGATATCTTCGTCAGGGTACTGAATAGGCATCCTTGCAATGAACCAATGTTAGGAGAAAAGAGGCAATTTCATATCTAGTAGATGTATAGTAATCTTTAATAAGCCCTGGCTATTTTTAATATCCAACAATATAGATGTAATTAAAAGTTAATAAATACTCCCTATATTTGGATTCACTATCTTAGAATTAAGCAGTCTAGTACTTTCATCCTAAAAGCTCATTTTTCTTTAATTTTGTCTTATGTGGGACCCTATGGAATTGTGCCATGCACAAGAAAAATTTGGTAAGCTTTATTTTTATATTTGGTAAAATATTGTCCTATTACCTTAACTAGAGATAATTTCTTCGTCCCCGTATGTCATCAATTGTTGTGGCCACAACAGCCGCATAATTTTTTATAAAAAATTATGGGGACCCTCCATGTAAATTTTAGTTTAATCACTTCATTTTGTCAATTTTGCGACTTTTTCTTGGATCGACATTTTAATGATTCCATTGTGTGCAGTTTATCACTAGCTTCTCAATGACTCAAATTTCATTGAGTTTAGACTTACAGTTTGGAAATTAACCTCATTCGAAATTTGATTCAATTTTGTTGCTTAGGCATTAAAATATGTTAATTTTTATTTTTATAATGTTTTATAAATTTGTATAATTAAATATGTAATATAATCTATTTAATTAGCTTATCTAACTAATTTTAGTTTATTAATTAAGTTATTTAAATTACTTACTTTGTAAATAACATTTTTAATTATTTAAATCTAGTTTAAATTAATAAAATATAAATATTAAATTATTTTTGGGGATGTAAGAGCGGGAGGGGTTGTTTCTCACCTTCATGAAGAAAAAGAAATAAAATTCACCCGGGGTTAAGGGTGATGACCGATAACCAGACATAATACATCACATTATGGCAAAGATTAGAATTAACATCTACCCATCAAATTCAACAACAAAAAGTATTTGGGCCCCAAAATTGTCATGCAACAAGTAATAAAGTGTTGCAAAACTTGGCTCCTCCCGATTTTGCATAGAATTATATTGTTAATGGGACAATTTAATTCTACAGATTTCTTCCATATTAAAAGACATTTGAATGACCAAAGCCGATTATATGGAAAATAGTGGAGTTTTGTTACTCGAAGATATGAAATAAACGAGGAAGGAATTATATCCAAACCCCTCCCATAATGTTGAATATGACGATATAGGTAAAGAAAATCATGAGGCATTTTAATCTCGGGAGCAGTGCACAAGCAAAGGTGCTAATTCAGATTTCTTTTGCATTAATTAAAATACGCAGTACTTTTTGAAATCATTTTAGGTGGGGTTTTTCAGTCAAAATCCGGCAACAATTTATTGGAATCTCAAGTTTGATCGCTAGTTTCTGCACAATCAAAGCGTCAAAAAACCAATTTAACCTCAATTTTTTCCGCCGCATTCCGTCACAGGAATCTCCAAAAAATCGCATTATAGACAACTCCCTAAAATACAAGTATTGCGTTATAATAACATGGAAAGTTGTGATTGCATAGCCACCTGGAGCGGCGACGTATGCCTAGAGTCGGCACCAGACAAAGGAACCTGCAAGGATTTGATATCTGCAGTTTTGTAAGTCTGTGAAACCATTTTTCCAAAGCGATTATATCAGTTTGGCAGAGGACATCAGATAGTTTCTGAGTTTCTACAGTGAGTCTTTAATGGATTCGATGAAAGTGGTCTTGAGGAGTGTAGCAGCCTTCAATGCGGTGGGCCTTCAGAATGTGAAATTTGTCACTATTTATGGAGCGTTCTTGAACCCGAGAAATCAACGAGAAATTACTTCATTTTCTCATAGTGTTGAGATGGCATTTGCAGGATCTAAAAGTGGAAATGGAGAGAGTCGAGGGAAAAGCAGGTGAGGGGATTTGCATTCATCTAGTCAAGATAGTAGGGGCAGTGGACTTTTTAATCACACTGACATCTCGTCATGCAGAGATGTAACTGACAAACTCGAGCTAGTAATGAATTTCTTTCTCATCAATTAGGACTGTTGGAGTTAAAATTGGAGTGCTTGCAGTTGGTCGTGGAAATGATGGAGTTTAGAGTGGAAAATTTAGAACGGAGATGCGAAGGTAATAGGATGACACACAAGTAGGGAGATATTGGCGACTAGGAGATAGCAGGAAATGAAGGAAACGACGACCAAGAAATAGCGATAAATGAGGCTGCCAACACCAACATCGAGGAATTAGAACCATGTGCAGCCCACTGAGGACAATAATGGAGTCCATGTCACTTGGGTTATGGAGGACATGTAAAACTCTTAAATTTTATATCAACATATGCTAAATCGATATGCAGTTTTTAATGGTGTGTTTTGGACGAACAAAGGAACAAATGTCTTTAGCATATTAGTATGCTTTTTTAAGAAAATCCTTAATGTATTATGCCAAAAAATTTGGACACCAAATGGGAACATTATTGCACTTGTTGTAAAAGGTTTTAGTCTTCAAACCAAATAATTATAATGTAACCTTTATATATATAGTTTAATTAATTAATAATTTATTGTAATTAAACAATTTAATTGTAATTAATTAAGTTGTAAAGTTAATTAATTAATAAAAAAAATTTAACATAAACGGTTATGAATTATATTAGTTGAATGGTCTAAATGCCAGATTTCAGATTACAATGAGAGGGAGCAGAGCCTATATAGTTTCAACAACCTGAAGTGCTATGGAGCTTGTGGTCAACTTTCAGCTCTTTTTGGTTACAGCTATGGAATCGATTTCTGTGATTTGCCCAAGCTTATAAATACAAACGAACTGTTTCAATAGCAAGCAGTAAAACATATCAGCTGACTGATTATGGAATTGGATCCCATGTTTCGTCCCCGTCTCTTATCATTGCCCCAATAGAGAGAAGAGCAGCTTTATTAGCTTCAAGATCTACTTCTTTGTTGTTGTCTCTCAAAACGTGGAAGTATTTCAGGTTTTGGAACAGTTTCCCCAAACTTCTGATTCTAGATATCAGTCTTGCCAATCTTAAGTCCCGAGGGGATGAGTTGGTCACCATGATTTTTATTATCACTTGAGAATCTCCAAAAATGTTTGCCTCCTTGATTTCCAAATTCAAGAGCAACTTAAGACCTTGGAAGAGGGCCAATGCCTCAGCTTGAATGTTGGAGTTGATCCCCAGACCCCAAGCAAAGTTGTGGGTCGATATGCTTTCAATGTTTTTTACAATTCCTCCTGCCCCAGCCTTGCCAGGATTTCCCTTTGCTGCCCCGTCAAAGAAGAGAGAATGTACCTTTTCATTGGAGATCCAATCTTGAAAGTCTTCATTATTTTTCCCCCTTATTTGCCAGTCTTTAGAAGAGGAGATATTTCCGATGGCTTGATGAAATTGCAGATTTAACGAGGCACCCCAAACAGCGTCTAACTGATTTAGATTTGAAGCGTCTTTTTTATCTCCCAAGCATTCTTTTAGCTGGAACTTTATCTTAGCCGCTACCACCTTGACATCATGTTGAGTGTTTCTAAAAATTTTGTTGTTTCGCTCTAACGAGATCTGCCAGCAGCAAATTTTAGGAATGGAAGACCAAGCCGCTTTAATCGCTTTGTTTTTGGGAGGAGGGCGGGGGTAACTGTTCTGCCAATTAGCAAAAAGATCAATTATGGAGCTGGGAAGAACAAAATTGGGGTTCTAATAATCCATCACCTCACTCCAAACCTGCACAGCAAATTTGCAATTTAACATGAGATGTGTGGCACATTCCACATTCTCTCTGCACAGGGAACACCTGGACGGGCCATGAAATCCACGTCTCTGCAATTTTTCATCAGTGAGGATTTTCCTGTGGCATAGGAGCCAACAGAACATGTCGATTTTGGGCAGAGAGGAAAGGCACCAAACCGCCTTCAAGGAGCAGGGTCAGGAGGGACATTCGGTCTCAAAGCAAGTTTAGCGTAGCCTTGAGATACGGTGTAACCTGCAGCCAGTGAACCCCAGCCACGCGAGTCTCTTCTACACACATGCAAGGGAGCAATTCTGTTCAGCATATCACAAAGGCAGCTGCATTCCTAAAGAAGTTCCGGAGGCAAATCAATAAAACTCCAACTTTCCCAACGTGTCCCATCCCACATGGATATATCCCACAGCATGGATTTTCCTAAAGTGGTCAACCAGCCATGCAGCACCTTCAAGGAGGGGCATTCACCAATCAGGTCTCGGTCCATGATGCGATCAGTCCAAATATTTATGCTCTTCCCATTTCCAGGAATCCAGTAAGCATTGGAGCGGATTAGGGGGACGGCTTTGGAACAAAGCCTTACAAAAGGAGAGACACCTTGGGGGAGAGGCCCATCTAGGCATCTAACTCTCTCGCCTTTGAAATACTTCCTCCATAGCATTAATTGGGCCCAGCCAGGCTTGGGCGCAATAATTTTCCAAAGAAGCTTGGCTCCCATGGCAATGTTCTGAAGGGAAAGGTTCTTGAAATTTAATCCTCCCTCCATTAGAGGCTTGGAGACAGTCTCCCAGTTAACAAGAGGGATTTTCCTCTCATTTTGTTTGCCTCCCTTCCAAAAGAAATTGTGTATGTGCTAGTCCATTTTCTGAAGAATGCCAATTGGAGCTAGGAGTACTAAGAACTGAAATAAGGGGAGACTGCAGAGCAGAGCGTTGATGAGGATTGACTTGTCCGCAATAGTAAGCCAGTTGAATCCCCATGCCTGGAGTTTGTTCTTGAATTTTTCCACTTGGGGGAGCCAATCCCTACTATAGGCCTGCTTGAGGAAGATAGGGAGCCTAAGATATTTAAACGAGGTCCAAGCTGAAGAGGTTGTGAATCCAAAGCATCTAACAATGGAACTAAGCAAGTTGGGCGTAATGTTCCAACAGTAAATGTGACACTTCCCCTTGTTGAGACTACTACCCGACGCCATACAAAACTCATCAAGAGCTTCTTTAAATATGTTGGCCAAGTGGATCGATGCAGCCCCCAGAAGCAAAGTATCGTCTGCAAAAAGGGCATGATTGATGCTTTTGAATCCTCTTGCAATGCAAACCCCTGAGATCTCCTACTCTTGCATTTTCTTGTTTAAATGGAAACTGAGAACGGAGGCTTGAAGAACAAACAGAAGAGGAGAAAGAGGACAGCCCTGCCTTAGACCTCTTGAGGCTTTGAAAAAACCAGCAGTTATGCCATTAACGAGGGGAGCAATCCATGGTTCCGAGATGCAGGCCCGAATCCAATTTATAAAGTTCTCCCCAAATCCAAACTTTTGCAAAACATTCAAGAGAAAATTGTGCCTAACACGATCATAAGCATTTGCTAAGTCCAGATTGATAGCCATACCTTTTTCCTTGCGTTGCTGGCTTGAAAGGATTGCCTCTTGAACTAAAATGAAGTTGTCTGCTAGCTGTCTACCGTGAATAAAGCCCCCTTCATTCTCTGGAATGATTTTGGGGAGAAGATACTTCAGCATGTTAGCTATTACTTTGGTGATCAACTTGTAGCCAGTGTTGCAAAGAGAGATGGGACGAAATCTGTTGAAGGAGTTGGCGCCTTTCTCCTTGGGGATGAGTGCAAGGAACGCAAAGTTTGTACTACCTCCAATTTTTTGACAGTCTTGGGATTTTTGAACCATTTTATAGAGATCTTTTTCCACAATGTGCTAGCAAGATTGAAGAAATCTGGCGGAGAATCCATCCAGTCCTGGGGCTTTATCTGGGTTCATGGCAAAGAGAGCATTCTTGACCTCAGCCTTGGTGACTTTAGCTTCTAGCTGGTGGTTCATCTCAGCAGTGATTGAAGGGGGAACCCAGTCCAAAAGACAAGAATTCTGAATCAGATTAACATCCTCACTGTACAAATTTTTGAAATGAAGAAAAGCTGCTCGTTTAATGCTTGCAATGTCCTTGTGATTGATAGTATCTCCCTTGATTTCATCAATGGAGTTGAAGCATTTTTTGGCTTGAGCTTGCTTGTGAAAGAAAGAAGAATTTTTGTCTCCTGCTTTGAGCCAAAGGCAGTGAGATTTAATCCTCCAAAATTCTTCTTCAGCCAGGCAGGCTTTATGAAAGTGTTGTTGGAGTTGGACCTCCTTATCGGTTTCTCTAGTTACATATGCCTCTTCTAAAAGCAAGTGGTGTGCATCTAGCTAGCTTTGGAGATTTTTCCTTTCAGCTGCTGGATTAGGAAGGGTTTTGGCCCAGCACTTTAGGGAAGATTTCGTCCTTCTGAGCTTTTCTTCCCACACATAGAATGGTGATCCATTAACTGGCTAAGACCAACTTTCCTTGACTATATGCAAAAAATTGGATTCCTTGATCCAAAGGGGGCTAAACCTGAAGGGGATGGGGCCAAGATCAGGATGGGCCCGAAGTTCAAGCTTGATAGGATTGTGATCAGAGATACTGCAAGAAAGGATTTGCATACTAGCGTCTAATCCAAGCAAAAGAAAGGAACTTTGGACAAAGAATCTATCTAGCCTTGCTGCAATGTGTCCAGGGCCTACTCTTTTATTTGACCAAGTATACTTACCAGAAGAAGGCTTGATGTCTAACAGGTCCCAATCTTGCAGGAGGTCCTCTGCCCATTCCCTTGCCGGATCTCGCACAATGCAGCCTCCTCGCTTTTCTGAAGTGTGCAACGTGAGATTTAGATCTCCTACAATAATGATGTTGTCTAGATTACCCAGTCTGCTTGGCTTCTTATTGAGTCCCAACAGGCCTTTTTTTTCTCTAGCATTGACCGGCACATAAACATTGAAGAGACAAAAAGTTTATTTAGTAACGAGATGCTGCATTTTTAGCATCAGCCAGTGGGTATTTGAAGTCTCAGACACTAACGAAAACTTGCTATCATTCCAAAGAGTGCCCAGCCCTCCAGAGGCTCCTCGGGCTGAGACAACTTTTGCTTTACTTTTACTCCAAAGTTTTTTGCTTGTTTGGAGGAAGTCTGAGTCCTCCATCTTGGTCTCCTGGAGAAGGAATATGGCCGGGGCTTCTATTCTTATTAAGTTTCTTATGGCCTCTTCCTTAATTTTGCTCCCCATACCCCTACAATTCCAGGAGACTATTTTCATTATTTACCTTTGCTCTGTTGGGCTCCCTTGGAGCCTTGAGACTGGTTTCTTGCCATCTTCGGCTTTTTTGCTAACAACCTCTCCAGAGTTGGCTAGCTACCATGTAACTTATCCTTGTATGTTTCCTGCTCTCTTTTCTCCCGATCTGTTTTGCATCCTCTTGTAATTAATTAATAACTTATTAATTAATTAATTAATTAATTAATTAATAATTAGTTAAATAAGTTAATTAATTAATATTATTTCCCTGATTCCCATGACTCCCTGTAAAGTTTGAATAAGCATCTAATGTATTTCATCCAAGTCGGGGAAGGAGCTCCTCCGAATTTCAACATTATTTTTAAAGGCAGGCTTGTGTTATTTAATGGAGAGGAGATAGTGCCCACGAGCGTTGCTTCCCCATCCTCTTTCCGCATAAATAAAACTTAACCCCTTCTCTATTTGTTGTAATATTTTTTATATATAGTTTTTATTTTTTATTTGTTATAATTATTTTTTAATTTTTTTTAAAATTATTAATATTGACTTTAACATACAATTACCCAACACAATGTAATTTCTAGTAAGTTGTTAATTTTGAAATATAAATTTTGATAAAGCATAACTCAAGTTTTACTCAGCAAAATGAGTCCTAGAATGACTTGTTTGAAAGCTAAAATTATGGAGAAGATTTTGGGAGTGGTTACATGACTAGATTCAGACATTAATTATGTCAAAATTTTAGTAAAAGTAAAGCTTACAAATTTGCAACAAAAAAACAATTTTGGAATTTGTTTTGAAGCATTTTGATTTGCCAAAAGTCTTTGGAAAGAAATCAATGGGAAGCATGAATTTCTCATTATATAATTGGTTTGAATTTCAATTTTGATTGTTTTGCATAGAGTTGATTGGAGAAATTAGACACAAAGGATTTGGAGCAATTAGATTGTAACAACATTGAAGGAAAAGGAAGATTAACAACGCAAAAATCAAAGATCAAATCTCATTTTCAACAACTCTCCCTTTTTTAGAATTTGTTGTGCAATATAAATAAGAGTTTGTAGAAGGAGTGTAAGATTCTAATTCTCTGTAAAAAGAGGGATTTTTACATTGTTGTAGGGAACTGAATTTTGTAGAGAATTTGATATATTTTGCACTAATTTTAAAGAGATGTATTACAGCTCTTAAAATTTCATGTACTTAGAGAGCTTTGATCAGATCTGCAACTTTTGTACGTTATCGTCAAGGTTAAAGGTTGATTGGTAGCTTTCTTTTAATTCAATATGATTCAACTATTGATACAAATAAGTCACAAATAAGTGTTTAGTTTATGGATTTTTCACTATTGTAAATTCAATCTAATTATATGTTTATTTAATCAAATAAAAGTTATATTTTCACGTTGGATATAACTGATATCAAGTTGAGAAATGAATTTGAATAAATGAGCTTTGTTATTGTTGTTAACTATTTAGTAGATTAATGGAAAGTTTTTCTTTGCTTCAATCATGATTGTTTTATGAGAACTATTTCCTTAATGCAGCCATGTCACTAAATTTGACTTCATTTTATTTGGGTTTGGATGCGTGTTTAATAGATATCTGGTAACTACTTATCATATGGTTGTATGTGCATATTTGTGTGAACAAGTGGAAGGTCTTGGAACTATTTCTTTGGCCTGTTAGCTCCTCCTTTTTATTCCAAATTCAAGTTGGTCCAAGCTTTACTATCTTGCTCTTGATTGGGACAATATCTATTTCTCAATCGAGATAGCTTTAGGATTTATCTTTTGTTGATTGCATGATAGAATAGATTTTCATACTTGGAAGTATCCTTATGCAAGAACAACCTCCATTGTAGCCTGACTAAGCCCTTGTGTCAGCTTAAATACTTCTTTCTTATAAGCATGCAACAAGAGTGTAAGTTTGATTTACTCTTTTGTTGATAATAATTGGAAATATCACAAGTCAATAGGGAGAGTAAAGGGGTAATTGGACCCAATATAACTAATTGAAACCACCATCCAAAATGGAAAATAATCTAATTTGGGGCTCTGACCGAGTGGTCTTCCTCATGTTGATTTCGGTCATTTTTGGCCATCAACACTACTACATACCATATGTTGATCATAGGAAAAAAAGTTCCAAATTTCTACCTCTAGGATGTCCTCTCATACTATCAGGGTCACCTTTGTGTTTCTTCAAGTGAGCGTTCCAAGCTGATCTAGGAGACACATTACAGTTGGGTGGCAACGCACTTTGGTGTGGAGAAGATGGTAGTAGTACTCCAAAAGTATTTCTACTTTCCAAAGCTTCAACATGATGTCTAGCGGTATATCAAATTATTAATTTCCATTTCCATTGTTAAAACAACTATCAAGAAGCAAGGGTCATATATTGCTCTACTTACCCCAGAAAAGCCCTAGGAGTCAATCTCCATGGATTACATGCTAGGTTTTCCATGCACCAAGCATGGTAGCAATTGTCTGTTTATGGTTGTCAATCAATTCTCTAAAATGGTAATTTTTGCACCATGAAAAAAGTGTATCACAACTGAAACCACTTCTAAACTCTTGTTTGGGTGTGTTTGAGTTCATTTTGGGCTACCTCAAACCATTATTTCAAATAGGGACAACAAGTTCCTTGACACCTTTCGGTCCAGCGTACGATCTCTCATGGATCCAAGTTGACCAAATTAATCGTGTTTCATTCCCAATCAGATGGGAAAATAGAAGTGGTTAACAGGATGATTGTGCATATCTTACGCATGTACAACTCCAAGTATCTGCATACATGGGATGAAAGCCTTCCATATGTTTATCATAGCTATAACAAATCCCCCCATAATTGTATTGGCCAATATCCTTTTCAAATGTTCTTGAGGTTCCAACCCTTAACCCTAATTAATGTAGGTATGCCCATTGCATTTTCATCATCAGAGTCCTCCCATGCTCAATTCGAGGCAGATAGAGTAGCAAAATTTGTTGAATAGATCCAACACCTCTAATAATAGGTCCATGATGTCTTGTAAAAAGCTAATTCCAAGTACAAGCAACAACAAGACCAACACAGGGTTCCAAACAAGTTATAGATTGGTGATAAGGTGTGGTTACATTTACAAAAAAATGTGCCTCACGGGCACCCATAAAAAACTCATGCCACTATGATATGGGCCTTACACAATCATAAGGGTTGTGGGTGAAAATTCTTTTGAATTGAATATTCCTCCTTTCCTTGGCTTGCACCTAGTATTTAATGTGGAGCTGATTAAACCATATTTTCTGCCTCTATTGGACACCTCAAAGGCAATTGATCAATTTCCCCCCACACAATAAATCATGACTACAATGAACATGATATAGTGGATTAGATGATGAACTTTAACACAAAGGATACTTGCTAGCAGCACATACAACTTTACTGGGTTGTCAAAGCAAGACAATTTCTTCACCAAGGCAAGTGACTCACTAAGAGCTAGACTCAACAGAATCTTCCCCTGCTAATGAGGGAACTTGACACAATGGAGACCATTTCCTCCTAAGGGGGGAGGACATGTCTAGGTGGATATCAATGGCCACCTAGCTCTTCGATTATATCAAACGTTCTCTATCTTCTTGGCAATTTTTCTATGATTTTTGGGTCTCAAACTTTTAGGGCCATTTTAAGGCCCTAAACAGTATGTTTTGGAAATTCACGGGGGGTGGGAAAAGGTTTCCATGGCCATAGCCCCTATCAAAATTTGTAGTCTTCAAATAGTTCTTTCCAACAAGCTATTGTGCGCCCCAAACATATATTGTATGCAAAAGTTGCACCCCAGGAAGTTGTGTATCGATTGATAACATCAGGGCCCACAAACCTTTTGGTGTTTCATCTTATAGGGTTAGGGTTTTGGACCTATAGGGTTATTTTATTATGTTAAAAGGCCATTATTTTTGCCTCTTTTGATAGCTTTTGTGAACGCACATGGTCGCCATCTCTTTTTGTTCAATGATAGATATTACCATTCTAGCCAATTTGTGTTCTACAATATTCATTTATTTCATTTATTAATAGAAGTTGGGTTTTCACCATATTACTGTGCCTTTTGTTATATTTCTCTACGTGTGTTTCATTTCATTATTTGTACAACTTGGATAATCCCTCAGATTATATTTTATTAACTAAAGAAGGTGAACTTGATTTTTTTTAGATGGCTTATAAAATTGAGAACATCAAAAATGGAAGAAGACAATGGAGGAAGAAATGGGGCCCTTGTTGGAAAATGAAACTTGGGAGTTGGTAAAGCTTCCAAAATGAAGAAAAACCCTAGAAAACAAAATGGGTTCACATGATAAAGCATGATGGAGAAGGGGAAATGGAAATATATAAAGCAAGGTTGGGGGCGAAAGGATTTTCCCAAAAGGAAAGTATTTGATTTTAATGAAATATTTTCATCTATTGTTAATATGTCATCCATTAGAATCATTTTTGGTCTTGTCATTGCTTTAGATTTGGAGTGTGAACAATTATATGTAAAGACAACCTTCCTTCATGGTGATTTGGAAGAAGAGATTTATATGGAGAATCCAAAAGTTTTCGAAATAAAAGTTAATGAAAACTTGGTTTGCAAGTTGAAGAAGAGTCTATATGGACTAAAATAGGCATCTCACTAGTGGTATTAGAGTTTTGATTCATTTATGTTGGAACATGATTTTAAAATACTAGGGGTTGATCATTGTGTCTACATTCGTAGGTATGGCTATGAAAATTACATTATATTATTGTTATATGTGGATGATATGTCAATTATTATCCATGATAAGAATATGATGAACAAGTTGAAGAAATATTTGGGCAACTAATTTGCAATGAAATATTTGGGTTCAACACACTAAATACTAAGCATGAAGATAATATGTGACATAAAGAAGAAAAAATGTGGTTGTTATTGAGAAGGTGCTTGATAGGTTTAATATGAGGGATGCTAAACCAGTCTAGCACACCTCTTGCATCCCACTTCAAGTTGAGTGATGATTTGTGCCCTTGTGATGACAAAGAGGAGGAAATGAGTAAAATTTTGTATGCTTCAACAATTGGAAACTTGATGTATGCTATGGTATGTACTCGCCCAGATATTGCACATTCAGTGGGAGTACTCACCAAGTTCCTTGCAAATCTGAGCAAACAAAATTAACGAGTGGTAAAGTGAATTTTGAGGTATCTCAAGGGTAGTAGTCATAATTGTTACTATTTTGGTAATATTGATGTTGTTCTTGAAGTTTATATAGATGACAAATATGGTTGGAGATGTGGACACTAGAAAGTCCACCACTAGTTAGTTATATGCTTTTGTAGTTGCAGTAGTGTTTTGGGTGTCTAGACTGCAAAAAGTAGTAGCCCTCTCTATAACAAAGGCAGAATGCATAGTTGCAATGGAATTTTGTAAAGAGATGTTGTGAATGCATGGATCCCTAGGAGAGTTGGGAATAAATAAGGAAAGTATACATTCTATTGTGATAGTCAGAGTGCATTTCATTTAGCAAAAAACCAAACATATCATTTAAAGACCAAGCACATTGAACTTAGGTACCATTAGATTTGGCAGGTATTGGAGGAAGGGAATTTAACTTGGCAAAGATCCATACAATTGAGAACCATGTTGGTATGCTTAGTAAAATTCTTCTAAGAGACAAGTAAGTGTTGCGTAAAAGCTTGACAAGCCTAGGGTTGAATTGATGAGTAGGATTGGGCAAGGATTAATAGAAAAAGTTCATCTACAAATGTAGATTATTATCTAAAAGTCTTCATTTAGCTTCAAGTGGGAGAATTCTAATTTTGAAGGAAAGTTCAAGAAGTGTCTCTAAACTATGAGAAACAATTCTAATTCTCCATAGGCAAAGACTAAACATCTACCACCCAACATAGTCAAGGTGGTAGCTAGGATACTTCGTAATTCGTTAAATGCCTTGAAGTTTTCTAGCGAAAGTCCCCTCTAGAATTGTATGTATTTTGGGGCTTTTATATATGTAGATTATGTTGTTTATGTGCAACTAAGATAGAAGAATTGAAATCTATTTTGGCTACCTCCTTTATTTTGGATTTTTATACTCCATTATTCCCTTGCATATTATAGCATTGTAAAACTAAGCTTTCACACTCTATATGTTTTTGTTGCTTTCATTCATGAAAATTGGGGTATTGTGAGATTTTGTTTTTGAACACCTCAACTCAGCTAATGAGCTTACAGTGTAGATGATGATTGGTATAGTTTAGCTTCACATTTGGTGAGGAACAAAGCCACATATAACTATTGCTCATGATTTTTGAACCTTGTATCACATGCTTTATTACAACTATAATGTGAGAATACTCCGAGCCTATTAAAAAACGACTGCTACAAAACCTGACAGTGATTCTAAAGTTTGAATTTTTCAGCAAGTTTGTAGAAGGATGGATCTTAATGCTAAGTTTGGATGCTTAGGAATTGTGCTAATGTTGTTAGAGACAACTAGATGACCCTTTTCAAGATGCTCTTGTATTGGCTCAAGCTCATAAGGCTAGGAGATTGGGTGCCCAGCTACAAAGACAGTAGAAAGGTTTAGGTTACAAAAGGAGTGGACGATCTCTATACTTTTACCTTACAAACCACAACATTGCAAATCCACGATAACAAATTAACAAACAAAATAATAATATGAAACAACAATAACACAAAATTATACCTCTTTATATTGAATGAAAAATTGAATCAAATTTATACTATTCTATAGTGAATCCTTTCTCTCCTCTTAGTTATGTTTCAGAGGAGTTGTTCATCATACTTGGGCAAAGGAGCTTGCAACGTAGGATACCCTGATAGAAACGTTGGAAGCATTTTAATGAAAATGAACGTGAAATATTGAGTGAGGTGAAAAGAAGAGTAGAGGAGGAGAGCATGGAGAAGAAAGCATAACTTGGAAAAATATATCCTTGTGAATAACCTACAAATGGTTATGAAGAATTTTAATCAGGATGCTTCCAGTCGACCTAGACATGCAACTTATTGGTAAGAAGAATGAAGAGCAATGATGGATTGATCGATCGTAAGGTGTGGCTTGGTATATAATTGATATCACATATATATGTATCATGATACCTAGTATTGTGGTTCTAAATGATAAATCCATCAAGCATACTTTATAGGGATCAATCAAATTTCTTATAGTACAATCTTCTTGTTCATTCAATAATGATATAAAATTAAATAATAAAAATATATGCATCCCCTTAAGTTTGATCTTAGTTTAAGAAAGATTGGTAAATGTTTTTTTTTTAATGTTATTATAGACATATTTTCTTGTATGAAATTTACGAGGAAAGCCTAATTTTCTAATAGAACTTTTTTTATATTTAAATAATATGTTAGTTATATCTTAAGTCTAGAAATTTATATTTTTTAATATTATTTTCTCTCATAAATATGTTAGTGGAATATTTAGGAGTTGGAGAATGGAAATTGTAAAGTTTCATATTAGAGGCTTTTGTGAGTAATTATGTTTAAGAATTTTTGGATTACTCACATTAGACATTTTTATTTTTTATGTTTCGAGCCAACAAGTGTGGCTCATCCTCAAGACAAATATCTAAAATATTATCACGCATTGAGTGATAAATAGGTGAGAGAAGCAGGGTCAAAAAAGAGAATATACATTGGGATAAATGAATGTTAGGAGGTCAAATGTGAAAAAATAAACCATCAAGAAATAAACAGTTACAATACTTAATCAAAGGAAAAATATTAAAAATATATATATATTAAAAAAAAAAAGTATTAAATGTTAAGAAAATTGATTTTTAAATAATATAAGAATAAAATAAAATGAACTAAAGGATAGAATAAGATTACTTAACCAATGGAAAAAATGAAGAGATATTTTAAGGTTTCACAGAGCAGGAAGGTAGCTCAGGGCGACACTACTCCACTGGTCATGCCCCTATTTCTTTCAATTCTCTCGATTGCAACAGGTATGATCCCTTTATTTTACATAGGATGTATGAGGACGACATTGTTAGTCTTGCCCCTGTTACTTTTGATTTATCATCTGTGGAGGGAATGAATCATATATTTTGCGTAGGGATGAAGATGGAGGTGATCAGTTCTTTTCCATGGATTCATCGAATTTCCTTCAAGGCCACAAATCTTTCAAATCTTTTGATGGAAAAAGCCTCATTTCCTCTACAGGCTCCCTCATTCCAGTTCACTACAAACACTACCATGGTTCCATTTCCCTGCTCTAGAGTCATGAATGTGCGACGAATGGGGACCTCTTCAATGTGGTGTGGTTGGAAACTAATACTTTCAAAGGTATTTTGTATTTATTGATCCTTGTCATCTATTTTTTACCATTGTGTCATTTCTCTTTTGGAATATGCCCTGTTCAATTGGTCTCTGTGGTGTTGGGGCATTTCTCTATGAGGGAACAAAGGCCATCTTTTTAAATCTTTATTAAAAATATTTGTGGGGTTTCAAAACTTTTCTAAGTCAATAAATTTTCTGCAATAAGCTCCCTTAATATATCCATCGAAGCTAAGTGGGGTATACATCATAACTTCCAATGCCTACAATTTGTTGGGAGGGTTTTAGTAAACTGATTTCAACTTCATGACTATAACATTGTAAAAAGTTCACCCATTATATTGAATACAAGGCTTTTAGGGGATTCTTTAGGTTTAAAATCTTAAATAAGGAATCCTAAATCTTTTAAGGATGTAGCCCCACATGTCTCCTTCAAGGATGCAACAACCTCATTTAAAGATAAGAATATCTAAATTAGAACATCCTAGGCCCATATATTGTGGACCAAATGGAGCAAGCTCCATTAATGGAGGTCAATATCCCACATGTTTCCTCCTAATTCACAACACTAGAATCTAAAGCCATTATATGCAGATTTAATGGATTCTGGAAAAAAACCTGAAGCATTACATTAGTTAGTGTTCTCTTCCTGGACACCTAATTGTGATATTTACCTTTGCTCCAAAGGATTTTTTATAGTCTAATTTGACACTAAAAAATAACTTGATTTTGTACTAAATGAAGGGCCTTGGTTCTAGGGTAGAGTTGGACTATCAATCACTCAGTGGTTCTTTGGTTTTGATGCTACATCAATGGTGGTCACAACTATGCAAGTCTGGGTTAGACTCCCAAATCTCCCCCTTCTATTCTAGCGCCATCAAGTACTTTCACCTTTGCTAGGACAGAAAAAAGGAATTTTCACCTTTGTTATGATTTGTGTGGAGATAGATCTTAGCAAAGGATTACCTAATCACATCACTTTTAAGAATAAGAATTTTCAATGGTCACAAACATTAGATTATGAGAACACAACCTTCATATGTCGTGTATGTTTCCAAATAGGAAATCTTCAGAACACGTGTCCTGTGGAAAAGAAGATCCCAAAAATGAAAAAGAAGTAGCTAAATAGACCAAAAGGATGGAAGTTTAGTGATCCTCTACGTTCGAAAGATGAGGAAGAGGATAATAAAGAAATACAACTAGAGAAAACCGAAGACAAAATAGAGGGGGTGGTTGTGATTTAAGATGGATCTACCACCCCACCACTGACAAGTCCAAAATTAGAAGAACATCAGCCTTCGACAAGTCCAGGTGGAACCAAACGAGCACATTCCTTAGAGGGTTTAGATTCAGATAAAGAACCTCCACATCTGGAAGAGCGCTGAGAACTAGCTTTGGTTTTGGTTGGTCCAGATCCAAATGGGTGGCAACAAGTTCAAAGAAGGAAGGGCAAAAAATAAAAAAAGTCAGCCCTTCTTGTCATCCATAATTTCCTCTTTCTATGTTTTTCACTTTTCTTTTTTTCATGGCATATGCTCGACTGCTTCCGGACTTTTTAGTTCTAGATTTGTACATTTTTTCTCAATAGTGTAATTCCATGCTCATTTGTGCTCTTCAGCATACACACTTCATGTGTTTACAAAGTGTAATTTTTATTTCCATTAAATAAAAGTTACGATTTTTTTTTTCTGCAGGAAAAAAATGAACTAAAGGACAAAAATAATTAAAATTATTTAATTATATATATATATATAGAAGATTTAAAAGGGGGAAATGTTAATATAATAAATATGAAGAAATATAAATTAACCCATATGGAATACTGCATTTTTTTAATAGAGTCGGTTATAGTATATTCATTCCAAAAAAAAGTGGGAGAGAAACTCCCAAGTACATACGGATTGAACAAATTAGGGAGGATAGAGAGGCAAAAATCCCAGATCCTTCATTCCAGCTTTCACATATAGATCATATATTCCTACTTTTCCAACTATGTTTAACTTTTAAAAAATTACAAATTGCTGCAGGAGCAAGATACATTTGCTGAGCATATCTAATTTAAAGAGAAAGTAAAATGTCGAGACAGAGGTTGATTTCTATTGACGAGAGAAACAAATATTGTTGGTTCTTGAAGCTTACTGCTCCTTTTATTCTTTATTAATGGACATCTCCTCATTTTGCTGATTATTGTTGCGGCAATCCATCGAATTTGAGTTTTATCCTTATTTCTTGGCCATCATGTATTGCAAGGTATGGAGTGATTTCTCAATATGTGCACATCCATTGTGAGCTACTCAATGGATTTTCGATGTTCATTGCATTGGTAGTTAAGATATTCCATCATTGTTCTACATTTATCTTTCCACTAGTTTTGTAGAGCTTGAATATGCTCCAAGACCACTTTGAGGGATTTGTAATGCAGGCAGGAATGGGACAAATCCATGCAGGAGGATGCGAGGAAGAACAAGGAATAGGGGAGCAAAGAGAGGATAGGAAGGATGAGGCACAACCGAAGGGCAAGGGGAATAAACTCGAAGAACGCATAGAATCATGGGGACTACTCTGCTATAAAGAAGGAGATAAACATGAGCTAGGAGGAGAGAAGACGAGAGTTGCACGAAGAGGGGAAGAATACAAGGAGAATTTAAGGAGAGGAGGAGCCAATTGAGGATATCGTGAAACGAAAAAAGGTCATCATGCCGATGTCATTGAAATGTGCAGAAGTTAGAGGAGTGAAATCGAGGAAGAACACAAATCTGCATTGAGGATGGTGCTTTGATTGTTGAGGGATACAGTGAGATAATGAGATTGACAAAAAGTGAAAAGGAGGAGAGCAAGGAGCAATGCTCTCTGAAAACGGGATGTACAAATGATAAGGAAGAGTTAAAGAATGAGTTAAGGAATGAATTTGGAAAAAATATCCTGATTGATTCTTGCTACTCCGTAAGGTCTAGCAAAGGCTTTGTTTGCATACTCATAAACAGTTTTATTGTTCTTTCTGATGATCAGGGATCAATATTCTAGTTAAAAAATGAAAGTGCTCATAATTGCTTCAGACCTGAATGACCCATGAATGACCAGATAGAGTTCTTCGCTAGGATTCCAACACCACGAACGGTTCAGAAAACCGACATCATATGTAAAAGTTAGAGCTTATGAAAGTTTGGTAAAAAAAAATCAAAGTCAAAGTTTGCCTAAGGTTGACTAGATGCCCAGTCAACATGCAGAGAATATTCTCCAGTTTCAACCAATGACACTGTGACAAGTGTCATCTTCAGATTCGCCAGTTTGTCTCACAGAAGGTGAAATTGCCTAATTAACCTTTAAGGTGGAATTTGAATTTTATATATATATATATATATATATATATATATATATATATATATATATTTTATATTATATAGTTTTTGGCGATATATTATATATATATTATATATATTTAATATTTTTAATTTAATTAAAATTCAAAAGTTGGAATTTAAATTCACATGCAAATTTTGAATGTCATATATATTATGGTGATACATGGCATATATATTATAGCAATATATTTAAAAACAAAATTATGTGAAGAGTGGAGGTAGGGGAATCAAACCCACAACCTCCTCCGCCCCACTCTTGTGTTTTACCAAAGAGCAATAGACATTAGAATTAAAAATTTGATGCGTGAAGTTATATTTAATACATATTGAATTGCCGACGGTGGGTGGTGCGATGCTAGAATTAAAAATTTGGCGCGCGAAGTTATATTTAATACATACCGAATTTCCGATGGCGGGATAGTGGCAGCCAGCCCCACCCCATGCGACCTTAAGCATAAAACCAAGGGCCAGCACTAAGTGCAATTAATGCGCCACTAATCAGTTTAGCATTTAATTAATCCATGATTAAGTTGGCAGATATTTTGGAGGAGCCACCAAATCCGGAACTTCCACCAAACTTGGCAGACTTAACTAGCAGTTCTCCAGATTTAGCAAAGGTTTTGTAGGAAAAATTGTTTGAGTCATAACTTACTTAGCCAAATTTCGAAAATGAATAGCATTTTTGGCTAATTGGCATGCTAGGAACTCATTGGAGCAGGTTGTAGAGGCAAGAGAGGTCATCTACAGGTGTTTTGGTCACTTGAATATTTTTTAAGCCCAGAGCCACCAAGTGTTGGAGGCCATTCCCAGAGCAGTTGGTAACCAAATTGAGTAAACAAATAGTCATTTCTGATAGATTTGAATGTTTTAAACTCATTGGAACAAATTCTAAGAGAATTAGATGCATGTAACAACAACTTGAGCACTATTGAAGCTAATACAAATGCCCATACTATGAAGTTGGACCAAGGAGATGTAGCCCGAGAGGGGTGAACTCCTTCAACAAAAAATTGTGTATTGAGCTCTGTTTTTGTGCTTGCTATGTTTTTATATGTTTTTTTTTAGACATTTAAATTCATGTCTTTTTAGTTCATGCAAAACACTAAATTTCACCAAGTTAGATGAATTGACAATCACATGCTCATGGATAAACTCTTTATGGATAAGCAAACCAAAGCAAAGAAAATTTTATATCTAGAAATTATACTAGCACAACATTAACTAGAAATCAATTTCAGATCATCTAAGAACATGGAAATAAGATACCTTCCCTAAATTTTTTAGATGGCGTTGGATTCTGGAGATAATTTGTGCAAGGTCAACATTTTTGGGCTTTGATTTCATCACCATTTGTTGAATGAGGATTGCTAAGTCCCTGATAATGATTGGGTTCATGAATTTTTTGCTGTTGAGGATTTGAGAACCCATTAGAAAACTATAAGCCTCCAATTTGTTATTCATTAGGGGAATTTTGAGGTCGAAAATGGGCATACTAAGGAAATTATAAAATAAGTGGAAATAATAAAATAAGAATAGATACATCATTAAATTTTAGAGGGAAAAAAAAACTAGAAAACTATTTTTTCAACTCATATTTTCAACTTATCTCCCTATGGGTTTACTAAAATTTCGAGCGGAAACACTTTTTAGACGCAAAATTTGTTTCCTCATCCAAGGAGTACCCATGTTGCATTCTTTCGATGGACCCTACTACGCGAAAAATGAAAAATACAAGAAAAACATTATTTCTATCACATTTTTTCCTGTATTTCTCATTTTTCGTGTAGCAAGGTCCATAAAAAATATACAACATGGGTACTCCTTGTGTTACACAGTAATTTGTCACCATTTGTCACCGTCCCTGTTACCCCTCTCCTGCACCTTGGAGGACCCATTCTGGGACTTGTGAGAAGTGACAAGACTTGTGTTGGGTCCCTATAATACTAGTGATTACCCCATTATTATGGTAGTTGTACCCCTTATTTATATTGTTGTGCCCCTATTGCCCCCATATTGTTATTTCTGTGCCCCATAGAATCCCTCTATTGTTATTTTTGTGGCTTTATATTATTATTGTTAGGTCCGCTGGGTTATATTGTGACTCCCTAGACTGCTATATATAGAAAGGAGGTTTTGTTATTTGTATCATCCAAGAATTGTTCATTTATGTAATGTAAAGGAGATTGCCCCCTCGAAGAGGCTGAATTCTAAGGCGTGGATCTCTCTTTTCTATCTTTTTGTGAGCTGGTTTCATAACATTTGGTATCAGAGCTTTGGATTCTAGGGTTTCGCTGCTCCAAATAGGTCATCGTGGAATTTTCACTGTAACTTTCTTTCTGTGACGTTTCAGAAGTCGCAAAAAAAACACATTCGAGAATAAATCGCGCTGAACCTTGGGTCCAAATTTCAGAGCTTTTTACGTGATATTTTCGGAGATATGATCTAAGGAAGTTGGTCTTTTTAGAGACTCCTGAATTACATTCAAAACAGGTGACCTGGGGAAAATCGTCATAACTTTCTCTCTGAGCATCGGATTGAAATTTCGTAAGAAGGTATAGAAAGAGGACACACTTTAGTTTCTTGTGTGCATCTTTCAGATCCAAAGGTTAAAACAGTGACTCGTGGCACGTCGTACAAGTTCGCTCTACTGAACTAGTATATAATCAAGTCACTATGGGAGAGTTCGCATAACTCTTCCTTGGAGAATCCAATTTGGGTCAGAGTTGTGGCATTGGAAAGAGGACACAGAGGGCTACTACAGGTCACAAATTCATAACTAGATGATTGCAAAGTACAGAGATACATCAGAGGCAATATCAAGCTCCTACAAAGTGAAAAAAGGTGTGTAGATTTTCTTAAATTTTTGCTTAAGCTGGGTTGAAAATTTATTTGAAGGAATTCAAAGGGCATAGTAGAGAATTATTATCGGTAACTGATGCCCCGAGGAAAGAAAATGCAAACACCTAGTAAGGAACCTGAAAGCTCTAGCATGTCTCATGAAGAAGAGGAAGAAATGCTACATGATATATCAAAATTACAAGACCAAGTGCAAAAAATGTCAGCCTCACAAAAGCTAACAGAAGCTAAGATAAATGGCATGGAATCTAAGATAAAGGGCATGGAAGCTAAGATGGATGATTGGAAGACAAATTTGAAGACAGACATGGACAATTTGAAGACAGACATGGACGATTTGAAGACAGATTTGAAGACAGACATGGATGAATTGAAGATAAATATGAATAAGTTGCTACAAGAAATGGTCACTAAGGGTGAAAGGGTAGTAAAAGAAACTCATGATGAGAACAAAGAAATGTTAATCATGATTCCATAGACTCTAATGTTTGATCGAAGACCCACCATATTCCAAAAATCGATATGAGGAATTTTGATGGCAAGGATCCCGCAACATGGATAT
>APFE030471656.1:58015-72144 GCA_000404065.3 Pinus taeda
ATCCAGTGGGAAATCTCTGTGTATATGTGTTTATGTGTTATGCTCTCGCATTTTTATTTTTTCCTGTGATTTAGAATTCGTATGTAGGTAATTTCTGTACGGGGTTAAAACCTACATTTGGTATGGGTTATGGGCCCACCACGCTTCCGCTGCGTAGTCACTTTTTGATCCTTTTCAGACTCTCTAGTACGGACTTGGGCTCCCACGTACCGTCGTGTATATATGGGGAGACTCCAATAGGTTTTCATCCTTGATCCATAGGAAGCCGTGTCTGCCGCCTTACAAGCCGTAACGCACCGAACACAGCATTCGAGAAGATTGACTGCAGTACGGAAAGTCCTTGGTTTTCATATGATTGCCAAGGTGTATAAGCAGTTTTACAGATTGTCTGGTAAACCCCTTGCCTAGTTTCTCCAGAGTAGTCATTTTTGATCCTTTTCAGACTTTGTAAAAGAAAAGGCTCTATTGAGCATTTGTCACTTCGGGCTCTTTAAACATTCGAAGGCGATTAGAGTCATCTTTTGTCCTTTTCTCGACTCTTAAAACATGAAAAGGTCAACTTGTGTCCTAATGTCCTAAAAATTTATTCGGCCACGATAACATTCACCTTGTTAGATCTTGTTTGCGTTTAGTTTTGAGTAGGGGATCTTATCGTTAGCTTGTCTAGGGTCTTTGTTTGATCATCCTGGCGGATCCATCGATCCCGTCTCCTGTCCCAAGTGACCAAGGGTCTCCATCTTCTGCTGCCCGTGAGACAGCGGTTTGTGGTGACACTTTCCCTATTGTTCCAAGTGTCCAACCGTTGAACTCTCGTGCTCCAGAGGACGAGCTTTACGACTTGTTTTGGAACCCTGTTTGGGAGCCCTCTGAAGAGGATTTTCCCACTACTCCTGTTGGTGTTTCATCTCCGATGGCTTCTTCCGACATGGAGGATACATCTCCTGTGTCGAGTGGAACGCCCGTTATGTCGAGTATTGATACTCCCATTGCGGCTACATCCCCAGTTATCTCTACGCCCTACACTGTTACGCCTCTCGGTATCACAGTGCCGACGCGCTATAGATCTCTAAGGGATGCTATGAACTCTGCAACTTCCTCTTCTATGTGGGATCACAACATTGTCCCTACCATGGGACCATTTGTTTCCCAAGTTCACCATACTGCTGTTACATCAGTTCCAACCAATCCGATCGTCTGTGTCGCGTCATCAACTCCAGTTGCTAGTGCCGTTACAGCATCTTCTGATGTGACTTCTATTGCTAGCCCATCTCGAGGCCCAGTACAAAGTGGTCCATCGGCACATACTGCTAGAGTTGTTCATCCCGCAAGTAGTGCCCCGCCTCTTTCTAATGCTATTTCGGCAGGGGGGGCATATTCCCAATACTTGCATGCTGTCCAGAACCAGGGCGGGCAAGGCCCCTATTATGATCTTGTCAATCATTATTTGTATACCTCCTTGCCAACTGAGCCCTATGTTGAGGCTTCAGTTCCATTGAATGTGGCTTGGGGTACCGCCGGATATGGCGGTGGCCAGTTCTATCCAGGTCAAAGGCAGCCATCCCAAGGACCACCCTATCAGGGTCAACCATCTTACTCGCAGCCTAATCATGGGCAACAGTATTATGGCCAGGCCTATCCAGGTCAACCGAGAGGCTCGCAAGGACAACCCTATCAGGGACAACCTTTAGCCTCTAGTGGTCCGTCTTATACATATCTTGGGCAACCTTCTGGAAACCCGGGACAACCCTATGCTCAGCAAGGACAACCTGGGCCCCAGCAGGGCTACACTTCAGGGCAACCCTATGGGAACCCGGGACAACCTTACGGTCAGCAAGGTCAACCCGAAAACCAACAAGGCTACCCTTCTGGGCAAGGTGGCCAGCCTTACGCACAGCAAGGCCATCCCACTGCTCAGCCTAATCAACCATCTGGTCTACAAGGACAACCTTCAGTTACGCAAAGACAACCCATAGCTCAGCAAGCTCAACCTTCTGGGCAAATGGGTCCGTCTCAGATCCAACCAGGACAACCTTCCGGCCAGATGGCCCAACCTTCGCAAGGATATCTTTCTGGGGCGGCTCAACCGGGCATGCAGATGGTTCCTTCTTCACAGCCTCAACCCGGTTACCAACCCCAAAATCAAGCTGGTCTCCAGTCACAAGGTGGGTACCAATCCCAACCTTTTTATTCAGGTGGGTACCAATCCCAACTTCCTTATTCAGGTGGGTACCAATCCCAACCTTCTCATCAGATGCCACCTGGTTCCCAGGCTCAATATGGAGCACAGCAACCGTATGGATACCAGCAACCCCAAGGGCAAAATCAAATTGCCCCGTATGAAAATTACCAACAGCCGCAGGCCAACCCTTATCAAAATTATCAACAACCTGCAGGGCAGTATGGTAACCAATGGGGCGTTGGGGGGCAGAACCAGTATCAAGGATCCAGTTCCGGATATAACCCTTATGGACAAAATTCTTATGGACAGGGTCCTTTTGGACCTGGTCCATCTGGATAAGGTCAGTGGAGGCAACCAACAACTGGATGCAATTCTGGCCCTACCTCGTATCCACAGATGTCCTTCAACCTGCAGCTACCATTTCTAGCGACATTGGAACTACCCGATGTGTCGAAGTTAACAAATGATCCCATTTTGCATAATCCACAATGGCCACCAGTTCCAACTAAGATACCTAGCGACTGTCCCAAATTTGATGGTAAAGCCGGAGAGGACCCTCAAGCCCACATAATGACGTATCACTTATGGTGTTCGTCTAATTCATGGCTTGATGATTCGATTCGACTTCGCCTCTTGCAAAGGACTCTCACTAGTTCTGCTCCTAAATGGTATATTGAATTGACCCGCGCGTCATTTCAGGATTTTAATTCATTAGCTATGGCATTCCTTACTCACTTTCAGTTACCCATTCGGTACGAGACAGGGACCCACCTCCTTACGTCTCTTAAGCAGGATACAGCTATGCACATCTCTGATCATATACATGAATGGAGAAGGCGTCGCCAGTTGATCAAGTTTTGGATTCCTGATCAACTCCTCACCGATTGGTTCACGACTTCCTTTGTCCCTAAGATTGCACGGGACATTGCTATGGGAGCCTGTGTGACTGAAGAGCAAGCAATCGCGCGTGCTCAGTACCTGGACTTAGTTTACTCTCAGTCAGGTACCTTGTATGAGTATTTGCCGGATGCCCCGAGACACGGTACATCCAAGGCTCCGCCGAAGCCATCTGTCGATGGAGTTATTGGCTCTGTGAACCCGGCCTCTAAAAAATCATCTTCAAACCCTGGGAAGAAAAAGTCAAGTGCTTCTAACGAAAACACTTCTTAGGGTGGTTCAAATTTTGGTACTACTTCCGAGGTCAACGTCGTCCAGTCCACCACGGCGGATAAGGCCTCTAAAGGAAAGAAAAAGGGGAAAGGAAAAAATAAATATGAACAACCTAAACAGGAATCCTCCAAACCTCCAACCGAGGAAGGAGCTAAGCGCAAACCCAAATATCTTTGCCTCATTTGTGAGGAGGATCACTATACTAAGGACTGCCCAAGGCGATCTGAAGTTAGTCATTTGTTAAAAGGCGCTCCTGGGGTTCCTGCGGTTCTTAAAGAGCCTTTTCCCTCTCAGCAGACTCAAATGGTGGTTGATCCGTCTTCTTCTCCCTTCGGCTCCCAAGTCTTCATGGCTGGATCTATTCCCATTCATGTAACGACTCGAGCAAAGGAGTATCCGTCGTCTGCCGGGAAGGAGCCTGAGGTTCCCTCAGGTGCTCCTTCGTCCAGCTCTTGTCCCCTCCATATCGAGAGACCAAGTACTAAGATGACCATCCGACCCCCTCCTAAAGGAGTACTCAGAAGATCTTCTTACAACTCGAATGCTCGTGCTGCCCAGCACTATAGCATCGTTGAGGACTTAGCACAAGCTCCGTCAGCTATGTCCGCCTTAGAAGTTCTCCAGAGATGCCCCCCTCAGAGGAAGTCCCTGCTATCGGCCATCGGTGGCATCGACCCGGCAGATTCGGATCTGATTACCTTCGATCTCGAGAGCCATGTCCCTAGGCTGCCTCATCAGATCGCTTTTCTCATCCAAGTCATCATCAACTCAAAAACGATTCATCGTACAGTTATTGATGAGGGCGCATCAACTTGCATTATGTCTATTGCTTGTTGGAAAGTGATCGAGTCTCCAACTCTGAGCTAGTCTCCTACGACGTTGGAAGCTTTCGATGGGAGAGAATCACGTCCTTATGGTATCTTTCAATGATTGCCAATCACCTTAGAAGGGAAAACTGTTGAAGTAGAAGTTGAGGTCGTTGACGCGAATCTCACATACAACCTCCTTCTGGGCTGGAGTTGGACGTATACCATGCGTGCCGTGGCTTCATCCCTCTTCTGTGTCATCCGTTTCCCTCACCAAGGGAAAATTGTCACGGTAGACCAACTCTCCTTCTTCGCTTCCTCTTCTGAGGAAAATGTACCTTTCATTGAACATACCTCTATTCCTTTTGAGAGTGTGGGAGCCGGGCTCTTCAAAGATCCCGCCCTTATGGGTGTTTTCTCCCTCCCACCTCCCAACCTCGCCTCTATCTCTATGATTTCGGTTCGTTCTGATCCCTGGGCCCTTCCCCCCATCGACCAGATAGAATCGTGGGGCGAGGAGATGTCGTTGAGTCCATCCGAGCTCAACTACATCGAAATTGTTGCTGCATCGGCCCCTCATGTTGAACCCGCTGCTTCAAGTGGGGCTCTTGACTCATACGACTTTCCCCCCTGGTTTGGAGAATACGCCTCCTCGGATCCGTTAACGGAAATATTTCCTTCCGACGAGGCCATTATAGAGACCATGCCTCTTGAGGAACGTCTGTGGTCCCATCTTCACCACCGTTCCTCGTTTCTCCCTACCCTCCGGGAAACGTTGGCTGGTCTCGAGCGGTTTTCTCCATGTCTCCCTTCACAGCCTCTTCAGACGCCTATCCAGATATATCAAACATCATCTGAAGGGAATTTGGGGAACATCACGCAAACCCAACCCATCGACATCTCTGTCAAACTAGGGATCGTCGAGAACATCTATATAGGAGTCACTTGCACTCTTGAAGAGATTCAAATATATATAGCACTTTTTCGCGAATTTTGTGATGTTTTTGCGTGGTCCTACGAAGAGATGCCTGGCATCGATCCATACATTGTAGTGCACGAGATACCTACGTATCCCGGGGCCAAACCTGTTCGTCAGCGTTTGCGTCCCGTGCACCCCCGTAAGGCGGCAGCTATCGAAGCGGAAGTTGAAAAACTTCTTAAAGCTGGTTTTATTTATCCTATCCCACTTACAGATTGGGTCTCAAACATTGTCCCTGTGGATAAAAAGCAGGGTAATATTCGCGTTTGTGTTGATTATCGCGACATTAATCGAGCCTGCCCAAAAGATAACTACCCCACGCCTTTCATTGACCAACTCATTGATAAGTGTGCAGGCAGTGAAATATATTCGTTTATGGACGGCTTTTCTGGTTATAACCAGATTAATATCGCCCCTGCTGATCAACACAAGACGGCCTTTATCTGTCCGTGGGGTACTTTCGCTTACAAAAAGCTCCCCTTCGGTCTTAAGAATGTCGGCGCCACCTTCCAGCGTGCGATGTCTTATGCCTTTCACGATATCCGACACATCATACAACCTTATCTGGATGACCTTCCCGCTCATTCAGCTAAGCGCTCAGACCACCCGTCACATCTTCGCGATATTTTTCTTCGCTGTCGACACTACAATATCCGACTAAACCCGCATAAATGTGTCTTCTACGTCGAATCTGGCCGACTTCTCGGGTTTATCGTTTCCCGAGAGGGCATCCGCTTGGATCCCCTTAAAGTCGAGGCAATTTTGAATCTTCCTCCCCTTGCTTCTTTCCGGCAACTGCAGAGCCTGCAGGGTAAAGCTAATTTCTTACGACAATTTATCCCAAACTATGCCGAAGTGGCAAAGGGTTTCACACGGTTACTTAAGCGTGACGCCCCAATTCGATGGGATGCCATAGCCGAGGAGTCTTTTGCACGTCTCAAAACTCTTCTAGTTTCCGCCCCTTTGTTGCGGCCTCCAAATTATCATCGTGATTATACGTTATACCTGGCCGTTGTTGATACCACCATAGGTATGGTTCTGATACAAGATGACGACGATGGCATCGAACATGTTATTTACTACCTTAGTCGCAACCTGTTAGATACGGAAACTCGATATGCTTACGTGGAGAAGTTGGCCCTCGCTACTGTTTGCGCGGTTCAATGATTCCATCACTATATCTTGTTGCGAACTACGACGGTGATCTCCAATTGCAACCCCATGACTTATATTCTGTCACGACAATTGCTGGGGGGAAAATACTCAAGTGGATCGTCATCCTCCAAGAGTTTGACTTGGAATTTACTGCTGCCAAGTCTAAGAAATCACTCGTCTTCGCCGAACTGTTGAGTTCTTTGCCATCCGCTGCTGCCTCCTCTCAGATAGAGGATTCTATTCCAGACGAAACTCTTTTCCTTATCAGCACCCTTGATCCTTGGTACGGGGACATTATTGTCTACTTGCAGACGTCCTCTTTCTGTCCCAAGACCTCTAAGGACGCTCGTCGACGGATTCGACACCAAGCCCAACCATATCGCATCGTTGGGGACACCCTGAACCGTCTCGGTGTTGATTCTGTTCTTCGCCGATGCTTAACCTTCGAAGAAGCCAAGAGAGTTCTAAATGACTGCCACTCTGGTGCTTGTGGCGGTCACATGTCTGGATATGCCACTACACAGAAAATCCTCCGTGCTGGCTATTTCTGGCCCTCTATTTTCAAGGATTGCATTCTTGCTGTCCGTTCCTGTCATGAATGCCAGATTTACCAACGGAAGATGCGTGCACCCCCTGCTCCGTTGCACCCCGTTGTAACCTTCGGCCCCTTTGCCAAATGGGGCATCGATTATGTGACCTGTAACCCTCGCTCAGCCGGGGGGCATGGATACATCATCGTTGCTGTAGATTATTTTACGAAATGGGCCAAGGCAATGCTTACATTGTCAGAAGACGGTCACACCGTGGCGCAGTTCCTGTTTAATCATGTTATTTCGCGGTTCGAAGTTCCACAAGCCATCGTCACTGATCACGGAAAACATTTTCGTAATCATATGATGGCCGAGTTAACAACCCAGCTAGGTCTTAGGCATGATAGTTCGACTCCGTACTATCCTCAGGCAAACGGTCAAGTGGAAGCCGTGAACAAGGTTTTGGTCACGATGCTTCAAAGAACTGTTGGTATGCATAAGTCTAGTGGCATCTGATGTTGTTCTCCGCTTTGTGGGCCTACCGTACCTCCGTGAAGGACACTGCTGGTTTCACTCCTTTTCAGTTAGTTTACGGACTGGAGGCGACCCTTCCCATTGAGTGTGAGATTCCTTCACTGAAATTAGCCGTCGAGTTACTCCCCGATACTACCCCTGTAGAAGAGCGACTTCTTTACTTAGAACGGCTGGATGAGACTCGTCGTCTAGCCTCCCTAGCTATTGAAGCTCAGAAGAAGCGAGTGAAAACTCACTTCGATAACGTTGTTAACCCCCGCTCTTTCATCGAGGGAGATCTAGTACTGCTCTATGATCAAGCTAACGATAAGCTGGGAGCAGGAAAACTCAAGCCTATGTGGCATGGGCCCTATATTGTGAAAAGAGTTTTACAAAAAGGTGCCTATGAGCTTATAGATTATGAAGGTAATCCTCTGGACAGGCCCCGAAATGGGCTTTATCTCAAGAAATATTACGCCTGAGTCCAAGCACTCTCTCTTTTAGTACATACGTATTCTTTCAGCAGTGTGTTGTGTGTGCGTGTTTATTTAGTTTTTATCTCAGTGTGTCGGCATGATTGTCGCTTATTGTGTCTTTTTCTTCTTGAACAGATGTCTGGATCGCCTTACATTGGTTTCGCTGATGGTGCTTTCCGCAGTACCCGCAACTTGTCATCTGCGGCATGGGTGATCTACGATCCTCGTGGTGAGTTAGTAGATATTCAAGGGGTGTGTCTGGGTTGTACAACAAACAATGTTGCTGAATATAGTGCTGTGATTGAATTATTAGCTGAGGCGATTAACCTCAGAATTCGCACATTGGTTGTAAACTTAGATTCTCAACTTGTAGTCCACCAGCTCAATGGGCGTTATTCTGTCAGAGATCAACGTATTTTAAGGTTGTATTTACGTGTTAAGTTATTGGAAAAAGATTTTGATTTCATTACTTATCAACATATTCCAAGACGACTTAATGCAGTAACCGTTGCATTAGCTAACTATGTATTGGACAGACATTTGCATAATATGTAAATCAACATAATACAAGAAGCATAAAATACAATAAACCATAACACCGTGTATATATACATATATATATCGTGTCGCGCACTGAGGCGCTCAAAAAATAAGTGTACATGTATGGATAGAGTCTGTGTTCTCCGTACATCTGAGACACATGTCTCTCAAAAAATATGCAAAAAATAAAGCCTAGGAGTCTAATCACGGTGGTGCTCATGATAGCACATCACCGCGCGCACCAATCGCCTCAGCAGGCGATGGACGCGAGTCGGCACCCCCACTGTGTGCCTCTGATATGCGAAAGGCACGTCCGCCAATCTGGCATAACCCGGAATCCCTTGGGTGAGCCCCTCGAGATTCTGTATCAGCTCTTCCCCCACGGTACCCCGTGCCTGAGGGTCAGCTACAGGTTGGCCCCTCCGCGTTGTAGGAGACAGGCCGGCTGGTCGCTCTGGGCCAGCATCTGCATATACATACAATCATCATCAGAACAAGCATGTACTTAAAAAAGAAAAAAATGAAAATATATAAAATATCAAAAACAAGGAGTTCATACCTAACTCCTCCTCCCATTCCTCTCCCTTTGGTAATGGAAGGTCTGGGTCCCCCATGAAACTGGTCCCCGCGTAAGGCCAATCCTGTATCACGATCAGCTGCCGATGAAGCCATATGAAAAATTCGGGCCGCCATGACATCTCCTGGCCCCCTCCTCCTCTGGGCATCAGTGCTGCCCAGCGAGCCATCCTAGGCTCTCGTGGCAATGGATCGGCCACTATGGCCCCCTGGATCTGGAAAAGTGGTATTCGCTCCAAGAAGAATGATACCACAATCGAACCATATGCGAACTATTTCACCTCTACACGCTTACAATTTGTGAGCTGCCTTTTGATATTAGTAGTCACAGTTGTGTCCCAATCAAAGATGGTGGGACTGAGGCATTCTGTCGCGAGTATCAGATGGTTCTTGCTCGCCTCATGGGGTGCTTGTACCCCAGCTGCACGTGTAATGGTGAATAAAATCTCCTTGAGTGTCAAGTCCCGGATGGTGTTGATAGCCACCTTAGAACTCTGTCTCCCAAATTGTGCTTCTGGGCATACTCGGGCTTTTACTTCGCCTACCTTCTCTCCAGAAGGTCTACTGCCAGTCAAAATGGGAATTTCCCCTCTCCGTGACAACCCGGTGATGAAATATACATCGGATACCTCAAGCTCTAAGGTCTGGTTCTGTAGACGAAATACTTGGTCATCCACATCCCAAGCATCAAATGAACTGTAACAATTCAAGTTGGGATCGCATATATGATGTAAGGAAGAATTTTTTGAGGCCACAGCCCCTCAAGGCATTCATACACCCCTCATCTTCAATAGCCAAGGCATCCACGGCATCATGTTCTCTTTCTTTCCACTCTACCATCATTTTCGGCTTGTTTCCTGCACCCCCAAGGACAAATAAATCATTACTAAAGCCTTGGAGAATTTATGAACCAAGAAAAAATTCAAATGCAACGGGTAAATCTATGCAAAAGTTTGAGTTGCGCGGTTAGCGCGGCTGTTTTTAAAACAGTCGCGCTAATGGCGCGACCCCCTTGGGTAATTTACCCCATTAGCGTGGGTCCGTGCCGGATACCCGCGCCAATGGGGCGAAGCCCTAAATTTGAAAATCCCCCTTGCAGAGGCTCAATCAGGAATAAAATGCATAAAAAATGGTATAGAAATGGAGCTAAGGGAAGCGCCTCTTACCTGGAGCCGACGAAATCACGAATGGTTGCACGGATTGGCTGTATTCACTGCCTGAAGTTTGCTTCCCAAACAGACCACTCTCACTCTTCAAGAGGTAAAAAGTAAAAAGTAATTCTATTTTTTACATTTTCACCCTATTTATAGACTCTTTAACTCATTTTTGGGTTTATAAAGGTTATTTTTGAATACTTTAATATATTTTTGGTCGAAAATGGATTTTACGCTTGATTCTTGTACAACGACAGGTCTTTTGCACAGCTTCGATGGTGAAACAAGTTGTATTTTATACTTTTTCGGACTTGGTAAATACACGAAAAAGTCATTGTGGAGTCATCTTTCAGCTCTTTTCTGACTCACTAAACATGAAAAGATTGCCAAGTTGTTCCTCTTGACTCGTTAAACGTAAATAAGAGGTGGTCGTCTTTAAACTCTTTTCTGACCGTATAAAGAATGAGAAGATTGTCAGGCCTTTGTCATTTAATGGGAGCGAAACAACGTGATATCGATCGCTTTTTTACTTTTTCGGTTTCGGTGTCACTACTCACGAAAAGTACTCCTCGGTCGTAATGGCCGGGCGATTCTTTCGAACTTAGTTTTACACTTTTTCGGGCTCGAGAGACACAACTTTACGAAAAAGAACACCCCTGGAGTTTCCTTTTTGTTGTCTTTTCAAACTCTCTAAACATGAAAAGACGCCGAGTTTTTCCTTTGTCAGACTCGTTAAAACCTTAATGACATTGGATTTTGTCGTAATGACACCATTCAAGCATATGCTATCCCCGTCAATCTTGCCATCCAAAAATAACCGGGGTACTCGCCAGAAATGGTGGGGGAATAAAGGAATCATAATCGTCGTTGTCGGCAGTATGTCGCTCTTGAACATGGCACTTTCTGCATTCGTGTCTGGGTGGGGACATCTCATCTCGTTTCACATTTGCCTCCATGGGTTTGGATTATCCTCTTTGACCATTCATCTGCTCCTCGTCTTGTCATCATGACCACTGATCATTTGACATCAAATACTACCAAATCCATGGTTGTGCCGCCGATATGTTCAAGAGAAGTTGACCTCTGCAGAATACTCAACCTCCCTCTGATACCTCATACAAAACATGTTGTCCTTCTCTGTCTCTTGTCGATGATGTGGGAAACATTATGGCCCACCTTCGATCAAGATCACTTCCTGTCGACTTCAGCTCATTATCCAGGAAGATGACCTAGAGACTCCCTTCAGGTACCTTGGAGACTGCATGCATCAATGGCAAGTTCTTCGTGTTCGACGAGAGGTTTTCATCATTGGGCTCCGATCGGATGATTCTACGGGTGTTCAACACCGGCTCATTGATTCGCACGTCGTGGGTTGTACCTATAGTACCTTGAGGACCATCGTCATTATTGGTGGCACCTCTCGCGTCTGCTAACAGTTTTCATCATTGACTGGTAATCAGAAGATGTTCATGCATGTTCGACTTCGACTCATGTATTCACATGGCTAAACTTGTACTGTGTTTGGATCGAGTTGGAGCGCAAGACCCCGGATTGTGCATATTGAAATCTGGGCTGCATTTTGTGGATTATTGTAATCATTACATGACTCATTTATTGGATGGCTGCGACCATACCTGAGTCCATTTATTGATCCTCATCGGATGGCTGCGTCCATACCTGGGATCCAGTTTTATATACTCCGTTACGGATGGCTGCGCCCATACCACATCTATCATGTACTTGAGATATCAGTTGTACTTCTTTTCGCAGGTTCTCCGGCAGCAGTGTTTTCAGTCACGCATGTTCTTGTAAAGAGCTTCACCCCTCTCTCTCTCGGGCCTCATGCTTTAGGGGGCATCTGTTACACAGTAATTTGTGACCATTTGTCACCGTCCTTGTTACCCCTCTCCTGCACCTTGGAGGACCCATTCCGGGACTTGTGAGAAGTGACAAGACTTGAAACCACTTGCATCATTCTCCTCTGAACATGAGCTTCATATGCCCTGAAGACATCCCCTGCATCTTGCCCTTAAAAATAGCCCTTTTTACATTAGCGCAGGGCCACCATGTTCCTCCCGCGCCAATGGGGAAAATCCTTTAAAAGGGGCGCGCCATTAGCGCTCTGTCCCAGAGTCGCAATCGCGCCAACCTTTTTGGGCAAAGTTTTTAACCAATCAACCTCCGAAAGTTCTATCCAACTCATTCACCAACTGAATCCAAGTTAAGTGAGGATGGTTTGGCTTCGAATCTCTTTGAATGGGAAGTAGTTTGCCACCATTCCATAGAAGTTTCCAAGTGATGAAGCCAAATCCATTATTATTGTGATTGATCTTATCCCTTCCTTTTCATCTATAAAATCTTGTCTCCATGGCTTGAGCAAGCTAGTTCTAGTTCTAGTGGTAATTATACTTGTGCTGAAAGGAAGATATCAAGAGATTAGAGTTGCAAGAGCCTTCTTTGTGTCCATAAGGCTTAACCTAAGTAAGGAGACCTTGTCACCAAAGAGAGAGAGGCTTGTCCCTCACCCCTTCAAGCTTTGCAAGACTTGTGTAGCTGAGAACCCAGCCAAAGGAGGACTTGACGTCAGGACACTGGTTGTATTCTCCTTTGTTGAATTATTAATAATAGATGAGTATCATTATGGTTCCATTCTCGTTGTACTTGTAATGGTTGATGTTGAATTATATCCTTCCTGACTGATGTATAATTGCATATATTAGATTTCACGCTTGTGTTTGTGTTGTTCTCTTTGTGTGCAGGTGTCCATTCACGAAGATAGTGGAGGATTGTGACCGGCCAAGGCAAAGGAGCGTGGGCGACGTCTCTTCTACAAATGAAAGCATTGGAATCCAAGTAGGTTTTCATCACCTACCTTTTATTTGAAATTAGGAACTTGCGTGGTAGCATTGTTCGATTGTTGCTAGACCCGTTCTGGGCTAGTAGGGATCGCCTCTATCCGTAGAGGGGATTTACCTCTCCAACACCTTGGATGAGGAATTAAATTTTGCATCCAACGAGTACTCCCGCTCAAAATTTGAGTAAAACCTTAGGAAGATAAGTTGAAAATAAGAGTTGAAAAAATAGTTTTATTATTTTATTTTTTTTAATCTTTTTACTTTTTTACTCAAAAAATGGTGAATCATCCCCCATGGTCGACATCATCATCTTGAATCTTATTGGTTCTTATAAAGTTTATTTTGGTTGTACATTTGTCCTAGAAGGCCCATTTTAGAACTCAAAATTCCCCTAATGTGACTCGATGTTGAGGCCCCACTCAAAGGAGACTGTTCTTGCACTCTGTTATCTCAAAATCAAGCACTAGAAGGCTGCAGACCAGGCTAATTTCAAGTAACTATTTCAAGCCAGACTTTGGCTAAAGCTTAGCCTCTTTAGTCTGAGAGGGCTCTCTCAAAGGTTATTAATGTTGACCTATGACAAGATGGCTAACTCTTATAAGACACAATGAACAAGTATGCTGGCTGGGAAAAATATTAAATTGATTCCCATTGGGCTTATGGAGTCACTCATACCTTAGTAAACAACAGCACTATCTTTTCATAGAAATCAGAGAACTTAACATCTAAATGTTCAAACATAACTCACATGAAACCACAGTTTGCAAAGGCATACAGGAAGTCAGAGCATGATCAATGAGTTCTGAGTGATTATGCATTTGTAAAACTGTAAAAGAACATTAAAGAAATATACCATCACACATTTGAACAAGAAGATCCATTGTGAATCTTGAGAAGGAAAGCAGTCATTTGTATTATTGAAATTCTGTTTACACATAAGCCAAAACAGTCCTCTGTTTTTTATAAAATATCCAACCCTTGTTACATCCCTGTTTTAGCTATTTATAGCATTCTTACTTCTACCTAATTCCTGTTTCGTCCTCCAGCATGAGGGGAATTTAATAACTCGATCCTTATCTCTAATGACACTTAACAGCTATGTAACTAATCATTAAATACAACAAAGTGCTTAACTGGAGTTTAAAGAGTCCTAATTTAACTATAACTCTAACTCTATCTTCCTTGTAGCATGATTC